>APFE030878224.1:80989-137199 GCA_000404065.3 Pinus taeda
TTCGGTCCATGGTATTGGATCGATGGTTTTTTGGTCCATGGTATTGGACGTGATGGTTTTTCAGTCCATGGTATTGGATGCTTCGGCATGTATAAATATGTAGTGTAACATTGAAAGGAATATAATGAAAAATCAAGATGGTAGTCTCGGTTTTGAGATCTAGTGGGAAATCTCTGTGTATATGTGTTTTATGTGTTATGCTCTCACATTTTTATTTTTCTTGTGATTTAGAATTTGTATGCAGGTAATTTATGTACGGGGTTAAAACCTACAGACTCTATTCACCTTTGATTTTCAATGAGCCTGAAGTGACAAGTGCTCAGATGGACCTTTTCTTTTAAGGAGTCGAAAAGGAACGAAAGTTACTGCTCTGGAAATCTAGACAGAGGGATTACCAAACCAATCGCAAAATTGCAATATACACCTTGGTGGTAAATTAAAGAGAAATTACTAAGGACTTTACGTACGGAAGTCAATCTTCTCGAATGTTGTGTTCAGTACATTGCAATCGATAAGGTGGTAGACACGGCTTCCTAGGGATAAAGGATATCAGCTTATTGTGGTCTCCCAATATATACTCAACAGTACAGGGAGCACAGGTTCATACTGGCACTTGTCGTATCAAAGAGGAGGAATCACCCAACCTTCAATGAAACAGATAGTTACAGGCTTTACGATGCCAGAATACGTCTCTAGCCTAGACTTCTAGATGTTGTGCATTGCATTCCAAAGTGTTTTTATGTTCATTGAGGTTTATTTTAGAGTTGATCTTTTTTAAGAAGTTTTCCTTTCAAGGTTCACCACGTTATGTAGATGTAAAATTCCTAAATATGCAATCTAAAATGATAAACAGTAATTTGTTTTCCTTTAGCAATGAAAATCCTAGCTACTAAGGAAAGAAGAGTATGATTCTTTCAACAGAGAGCACAGAACACACACTAAATGCACTTTTCCTAAATCATTTTCCGCATGCAGTCTAAAAGAAAATGCACATGCATGTATTTGTTTTTTCTGTTTCCTTAATGTGAGAATGCCAAAAATGAAAACTAAGTATAGATCTGAACTATTTTCTTCAAAGCGACACTTCAACAATTTCTTTTCAAAACGAAAGGAAGACTAAGATGACACTTTCAATTTCGAATGGAAAACTGTTTTTGACACTTCAAATACTGATAATTAAAATAAAAAACAATGGCAAAAGTACAATCGACTATCTAGAAGAGGAAGACTTTACGACACTTTTCTTTTCGACTCACAATGATAGTTACAACACTTTTGAATCAAAAGACGATAGTCCAATTAAGCTACTCTTTGCAAAGGAGCACTGTAAATGATGAAAAATACATAATAAAAAAATTCACAATTCTTGATCAATGGAGGCTGGATAATGTGAAGGAAGATGGCTTCAGCAATGATATACTAATCATAAGTAGAAAAACTACTGAATAGAGTTGAAAACAAGGAAGAAAAAACCAATTCCAGAGAGGGAAACAATTGTTAGGTAAACTTGACTCAGGATAGAGTCAAAGTTGACCAGGTTAAACAGTGTTGGTTTTGGGGCATATGGTATTGTGCACCCATGGTATTTTTCCCATGGTATTATATGTAATGGAGCCTATAAAAGGTTGGAAGGACTTCATTGTAATGCAAGGCCTAGAGGTGAGCAGTGAAGGCTCACTTGGTTAGATTGTCCAGGGTTTTGGCCAGGGTAATGAAATTTCATTATGATCGGGTTTTCCCACATAAACATGTGTGTTTATGTGTTTATGGTTGTTTCTAGTTATTTTTATATTCGTTTCTCTCAGTAATTCTCAAATTAATTTGTGTTCTTGGGTAAATTTCTTAACAATTGGTATTAGACCCAAAGGTTGTGTATTGGCTTCAAAAAAATGCTTTTGTTGTTAAGGGTTATTTAGCCTGGTAGACATAGAAAGGATTGATGCATAGTTTGTTCACAAATCTAATCTAAATGCATCCAAAACAAGGTTCTACAAAGGCAGACAGATGAAGGTGAGGAAGCTGCAATCTGTAGCGGCCAAGAAAGAGGGATCCTTCGGCAGCAATAGAGAGAGCTCAGAGCAGATCTGTGTCTCGGCGAGGTCCTAAGTGAGAAAGGTGAAGTGGCATGGAAGAGAATGCTGATGACATGGATATAGATCAACCAAACAAGAAGCATCACATGTTGTCACGCTCCAAATCGAAATCAACGCCGCCTGGTGAAGTCACCCCAGGTGAGGGTTTCAAGGATTCATCTCAGATCGAAATCAAGGCCTCCTGGTGAAGTCACCCCAGGCGAGGGTTTCAAGGATTCATCTCAGAAATTAAAGGCAGTTAAACTTAGCAAGAAGGCAGCAAAGAAACGAAACAAGGATACCCGCAATTGAGAGAAGATGGGTTAGAATAGCAGCAACAATAAACAAAAAAAATAAAAAATTTAATTAATGAAGTCAAAATTATTGCATATAAATGGGCATACTACTGTAAGACCTGGTAAGGCATGAGTACCCCTAGGTGATCACCGCTAAAGTCTGGGTTAGACCTAAGTGATAGGGGGGATGTTGGGTTAACAATACCCCGGGTAAAAACTTTGAAGGGGTAAGAGCTAGAGAGAACGGGATTGTCTCACTTAGCAGGATTGGCTGGAGTTAGTCAAGGAACCCCAAGTCAAGTTTAAGGGGGGAATTGTTAGGTAAACTTGACTCAGGATAGAGTCAAAGTTGACCAAGTTAAACAATGTTGGTTTTGGGGCATATGGTATTGTGCAGCCATGGTATTCTGCCCGTGGTATTATATGTAATGGAGCCTATAAAACGTTGGAAGGACTTCATTGTAATGCAAGGCCTAGAGGTGAGCAGTGAAGGCTCACTTGGAAGGATTGGACAGGGTTTTGGCCAGGGTAATGAAATTTCATTATGATCGGGTTTTTCCCCGAATTTGGGGTTTTCCCACATAAACATGTGTGTTTATGTGTTTATGGTTGTTGCTAGTTATTTTTATATTTGTTTCTCTCAGTAATTCTCAAATTAATTTGTGTTCTTGGGTAAATTTCTTAACAACAATACCATTCAAACATCACACCTGTCCTTAAGGGAAACAGGGATGCATCTCACCTGCAACACATGGGAGGTGCAATGCATCCAGGCTGCCAGTTAGAGACAGTGCGATGGACCAGGGAACAAAATTGAGCTTAGTTTTCACTCAAAATTTCCAGCTAAGTTCAGTGATTTAGGCTGAGCTATGATAGACAGTAAAAACAAAGTATAGTGGTATGATATTATGAGGGTAATGAGCTACCACAAGGACACTTAGGATGTTTTCAAGCTAGATGTTCAATTCATAAACCAACCGAGAGATTTACTGAAGTAGCGTTGATCTACTTTGCACTTGCATAGCAAAGGGCAATTCGAAGGCTAGTTGGCTTAACTTCAGGCTCTGTCTGTAGTTTATAAAGCAAACAACAGTAACAAACAAACAAACTATTGATTCACCAGTGGAGTCGCCATTTTGTTTTTGAGAAAACTAGTGTCTTTTCGATCTGATAGTCCCACTAAGATGGGTAGCTATCTTAGAAACAAACAATTCAAAGTGCTTCAAAATTTCCTTTATGTATGATAGATAAGAGAGAAGCAGAGAGCACCAACCTATATCTTCCTCTTGGCTCCTTGCTTGTTTCCTCTCTCCTTTGATAGAGCTTGCCACTCTTCTCCTACTTGTCTCACTTTAGAGAATATCTGTAGAAGCAAAGCAACAACACACCATCAAAGCATAGAGATATATGATATCATAAACAATGCAGAATTAGAAATACATTAACCATACAATTACATTCACAAATAACAAGATTTACAGGTACACAATTATATGGAATGAAACTCAAAAAACTTTATTGATAGTAGAAGTACAAGAGAGGATTACAACCCAGCTGTCTGATCCAGCATCATCCTCCCAACATGAAATCCCTCTTCACCTCATGAAAAGAAAGATCACCCAACAATACAATATCTCAAAGAGAAACCAACAACACTTCCTTACAAATTACAAAATTCTAGCCTCTCGATCTCTCAGATCAGGGATCTATTTATAGATGTTTGTAGAGGGGTGAGTCAGCTTCTGGGTTTTTTAGTAGTGTCATTTCACTGATAGTTCTTGGTTCCACTTGGAGATTTTCATGATCTCTTACTCATCCCTGGGCGAATTCAGAGAGGCAAGTGTGATATGAGAAGTTTCTGGAAGATTCTCTGGGTTTCCACTTAGCAAAGTGTCTCTGCCATTTGTCTACTCTCGCTCATCGCACCCTACAGAAGGCATTTTTAGTATGCATCACACCTATTGTGTGTAGCAGGTGAGTTGCATCGCACCTTAACCAAGGAGCAGTCAGTATGGTCCATTTTTGGCCAATTCTAAGTGGTTTTTCAGGTGGAACTTCTGGGAAATGATGTAATCAGTTGACCATGATATTTTAGGGTGTGAAACAACACTTTTAGGGGTTTGAGAGCCCCTGGTTTATGGACATATGTGATTTGGGTTTCAATGCCCAAATATGTCTATAACACATAGTTTCCCTACCCACCATTGAACATTAACTATAAATTCATCAATGTGTAAAAGCAAGAAATACTGTAATAGCAAATAAGAGTAACAACAAGCAATAAGAGTAACATCAATAAGGACTTACAGAAACACACGGATAAACATTCAAAGCAATAATAAACTCACAAAAATAAACGTAACGCACATCTAATCCAACAACACCTAGTCAGGAGAGTGGGCCCAACTCCCTTACCAGGGATATGGAAAGATCAATGAATCACGATATGCTCAGAAGATCAACTTGTCATTAATAAAAGGAATATTACAAGTATGTCGTTACAGACTCAAAGTTAGTGTATTTCTCCTATAACCTTAATGACTCTTAACAATGATATCTTTCACAGCCCGCAACACTGCATTATTCTTGTTACACACTAACTTATCACTGCTTTCACTCCGGTCTTCTCACTGTGTCATGTGTCCAAGTTAAACATGCTTATGACAGATAAATGCTTCCCTGTGCTTCGAAATGACCCACTTTTGCAAAGTTATCTGCCTCATCGTGGTTTTTTCCTTAATAAATGTGCTAATAGGCGCTCATGAACAGACAGACCGCGCTGCCAGCGTGGAAGTACACGTGATTCCCGCGATGGCTCGATTTTATGCATCAGCGCGGGACTATGTGGTATCTTTGGCGATGATCTAACTATCTGCACTAATCACTTGCGATGTTAGTGCTAAAGATCAGTTTTGTGCCCGTGATGATCCAGATTGGGCAAATTGTTAAAATAGTCGGCCTTCCAGACGACTCCAGACCTGGTTGTTGGCCTTGTTTATGTCGTCGTTCCTTCCCTGGTGTGGAAATTCCGTCAATTGTGCTACCTTCCTTGGTGATGAGCTCTCCTTTCCACCATTCAGGGAGACTCCTCCTATTTAAACTCTCACCATTGCTATGCATGGCTAGTTGGACAGTTTTGATAGTTGGCTAGTTGAGCAGTGTTGTGAGTGCTTTGTGAGTTTGCTAGATAGCTGGTGTGAGTGTCATAAGTGTGGAATTGTTGATAGTTTGTGGAAGGTTGTAAGGTACCCTTGATATTGTGTGAAGCTTATGAGTGTGAGAGCTCTTATGTGTTGGGAGATCCATCTTCAAAGAGTGAACGCTTGAAGAACATGTTGGCTGGACTCTTCTCTAAGAAGGCTTGTGATGTCAAGACTTTGGTTGTAAGCTGACTCTTATTTCATTATTAATGCAATCAATGATGTTTTCCTATGTCTCTTATGAAATGTACTTGATAGCTCATGACTTCTTGACTTTCTAAGTAAATGGTTTATTGTTGTTGCTGGATTACGTGCTTTGTTGTATTTCCTTTGCTTTGTTTCAGGTTGATCACTCGTTGAGGAGAAGGAAGCGGAAACTGGAGCAGTGCAATGGAACTCCATCAACCACCAGTTGAGGTAGGCCCTCCAACTTTGACTGTTTAAGGAAAGCTATTGTTGATCTATCCTTGCTTATGACTAGACCCACTCTAGGGCTAGAGGGGTTGCCTTTGTTCGCAGAGGGAACACTTTCCTGCATCACAAATTGGCGACTCCACTGGGGCGGATCTTTAGCCTTTATTTTTCTTGTTTGCTCTTGCCTTGATTTTTTGTTTTCGTCTCCTTTGAAGTTTTGGGGATTAGTTATCGGTCCTTTGAGTTTCCTGGGTTAATCTAGGAACACCCCTATTTGATTGAAAGATTAATTGTCTTTGATTTGGGAGTTTTGATTCGCCTGTCACTGTTTTTGAGCTTCATCGCGGCTTTAATTATAACAGTCACGCTCTCATCACGACCACCCTTTTATTATATTCTATTCATCGAGTAATTACGCCTAACAGTTGTGACAGTTCTGGAAATTGGACCATCACGAGAAAGTCGTGTATTCCCGCACTAACATCGCTTTGTTGCTGAAGCGGTTGCTTCATCAGCGCTTGTTTCCTGTGTATTACCCGCGCTGATTGCTGTAGAATTGATTTTCTCAATTCTGCCTCCTGAATCCATCAATCCTACTGGTCCCTTGCTTTTCTCGCTTGTTTGATGACTTGCTTTTCATGTTCATGGTTAGGGCACTCTTTCTTCAGCTTTGTTGAATGAATCTTGTTTTCTTGCTTTGAGACCTAGTTTCATTGTTTCAAGTCTTTTGGATCTGTTTTGCTTGGTTGCTTGGTTACTCAAAGATTCATTTGCAGCTTGTTGTTGATTTGTTTCAGCCTTCCCTTGAGATTTCTTTTGGTTGATTGTTTAGTGAACATCACTGAACCGATTTTGCATGTTGATTCGATTTCTTCACTACGGAGCACAGATTCGATTTTGCGTCAACCGAGATTTTCCATGCTTGCTTGTCGCTTTTTGTTTTTCTAGATTTAAAGACATCAAAATTGAAAAGATTGCAATCATTTAGTATGAAAGTGAAAGTGAATTTGCATTTCTAGTTTGCATATTAGAAAGAAAATGTTTAAGATCTCTCATTAGTATTTCCGTGCACTTTAGGAATTAGTGTTTGTATGCATTGAGTGGCTACCATTGTTGTCTTGGTTTTCTTGGTTTGGAAATGATCTCTCTACCCTCTCGTAGGTAGGTGTTCATCGAAGAAAAGGATTTTTCGTGCATTCTAGCTGCATCCTAGGATGTATATACATACGGTAAGGCCTGAAAACTGAAACATAATCCAAGACCAACTCTAAAATGAACTGAATAAATCTAACAACGCATTGGGACATAATGCACACTATTTAGAGGTCTAAGCTAGAGACGTGCTCCGACGTCATTAAGCCTAGTCACTTTTGTTTCCACTCAACGTTGGGTGATTCCTCCTTCTGTGACTCAATAGTGGTCTAGTACGGACTTGTGCTCCCACGTACCGTTGAGTATATGGGGAGACCCCATTAGGTTAACATCCTTTATCCATAGAAAGCCGTGTTTGCCACCTTACAAGTCGTAACGCACCGAACACAGCATTCGGGAAGATTGACTGTCGTACGGAAAGTCCTTGGTTGTCATACGATTGCCAAGGTGTATATGCAGTTTTATGGATTGTCTGGTAAACCTTTTGCCTAGTTCTCCAGAGTAGTCACTTTTGCTCCTTTTCGGACTCCCTAAAAGAAAAGGTTCTTCTGAGCACTTGTCACTTTAGGCTTATTAAACATTCAAAGGCGACTAGAGTCATCTTTTTGTCCTTTTCTCGACTCTTTAAAGATGAAAAGGTCAAGTTGTATCCTTGTGTCTTAAAATTTATTTTCCCATTTTCACATTTACCCTATTAGATATTGTTTGCGTTAGCTTGAGTAGGTTCCTTTCTCATTAGTTTTCCTACGATTTTTGAATCGAATCATGCTAGCGGAATCATCGATCCTATCTCCCGTTCCAAGTGACCAAGGGTATCCTTCTTCTGTTGCTCCTGAGACACTGATTGGTAGTGGTACTCTCCCTGTTATTCCAAGTATCCAACTGCTGAACTCTCGCGCTCCAGAAGATGACTTTTACGATATCCATTGGAACCCCATTTGGGAGCCTTCCGAAGAGGATATTCCTATTACACCTCCTAGTTTTTTGGTCCCAATGTCTTCCTCTGACATGGATGACACATCCCCCATCACGAGTGAAGCATCCGTTGTGATGAGCGCTGAAATTCCTATCTCAGCGAAAACTCCACCCTTCAGTGTCACCCCTCTCGATGTCACGTTGCCCTTACACTATAGGGCTTTGAGGGATGTTATTGGTTCTAGGACCTCCTTTACGGGTTCTAAGTGGGATCACAACATCACTCCGACTTCGGGGTCTTTTATTCCTCAAATTCACAATACATCTGTCACTTTAGTCCCGACTATTCCAACTGTTTGTGTAGCTTCTTCAGCACCTGTTGCTGGTGCTGTCACTGCATCCTCAGTTGTGACCACTGTTGCTGGACCATCCCCTAATTCGGCAAATAGTGGCCTATCGGCACCTACATCCAGAGTTGTCGATCCTACGCTTAATGCCCCACCTTCTTCTAGTTCCATTCCAGCAGGGGGGGCATACAATTAGTATTTGCAAGTTGTCCAGAATCCGGGCTCACAAGGTATGCTCCATTAGTATGCTCGCGTAGGGCATCATCTTTATCTTTCCAGTTCCTTGCCATCTCAGCCTGCGGTTGAGGTCTCAATCCCATTAGCTGTTGCCTGGGGTACCTCTGGTTACAGTGGTGGCCAAGTACCCCCTACGAATCTTCAAGGACCACCTTATCAAGGTCAGTCGTCTTACACGTAGCCTCCCTATGGGCAGCAGTACTACAGACAATCTTATCCAGGGCAACATGGAGACCCACAAGGACAACCCTTCCAGGGACAACCTTCGACCTATGGTGGTTCATCTTTTACTTATCTCAGGCAACCCTCTGTAAATCTAGGAAAACCTTATATGCAACAAGGACAACTAGGGGTCCAGCAGGGATACCCTTCTGGGCAACCCTATGGAAATCCAGGACAACATTATATGCAACAAGGACAACCTGGGGTCCAGCAGGGATACCCTTCTTAGCAACCCTTGGGAAATCCAGGACAACCTTATATGCAACAAGGACAACGTGGGGTCCAGCAGGGATACCCTACTGGGTAGGGTGGTGAGCCTTACGTACAACAAGGTCAACCCACTGCCCAGTCTGGTCAACCATCTAGAAAAGTTGGTCAACCTCAAATCCAATCAGGCTAGCCAACTGTCTAGTCTGCTCAGCCATCTGGTCCATCAAGATAGCCCTCGGTTGTGCAAGGACAACCCAGCACCCAGCAGGCTCAACCATCTGGGAAAATGGGCCAATCTCAATCTCAACTAGGTCAACCTTTTGGCCAGGTGGCTCAGCCCCAATCCTCTTAAGGACATCTTACTGGGCCTGCTCAACCGGGCACTCAAATGATTGTTGCTTCTCAAGCTCCACTCGGTTTTCAGCCCTAGTCTGGACTCCAAAACCAAGCCGGTCTTCAAATGCAGGGTAGATCTCAACTTCAACCTGCTTATCAAGCGCAGACTAGCCCCCAGGCTCAGTATGGAGCCCAGCCGCCTTATGGTTTCCAGCAATCTGAATGGAAAACTCAAATTGCCCCGTATCAAAATTATCAACAACTACAAGTGAGTCCTTATCAGAATTACTAGCAACTGTATGTTGCCCCTGCAGGCCAAGTTGGTAATCAATGGAATGCTAGGGGGGAAATCCAGGGTCAACCATTCGGTTATAGCTACAACCCCTATGGACAAAATCCCTACAGACAGAACCCTTATGGGCCAAGTTCGTCCGAACCAAATCCATGGGGGGCAACAAGCAGCTTGCTGGAACCCTGGTGCTACCTCCTACCCGTGGCCTCAGATGTCATTTAGCCCTCAATTACCCTTTTTAGCAACGTTGGAGTTGTCGGATGTATCCAAGCTGACCAATGATCCTATCCTTCATAATCCGTATTGGCCACCGGTCCCAACTAAGATTCCCGATGATTGTCCCAAATTTGATGGCAAAGCTGGAGAAGACCCCCAAGCCCACGTTATGACTTATCATCTATGGTGTTCATCAAATTCGTGGCTTGATGATTCAATCCAGCTCTGCCTTTTTCAAAGGACCCTCACTAGCTCTGCTGCTAAGTGGTATATTGAGCTAGCTCACAGATCTTTTCAGGATTTTAACTCGTTGGCAATGTCATTTTTAACTCATTTTCAGTTACCGATTCGGTATGAGATGGGCACACATCTCCTTACATCCCTTAAACAAACAATGGATACGCACATCTTCGATCATATCCATGAGTGGAGATGGTGTCATCGTTTGATTAAGTTTTGGATTCCTGATCAGCTCTTGACCAATTGGTTACGACCTCATTTGTCCCTCCAATCACACGGGACATTGCTATGGGAGCATGTGTAACTGAAGAGCAGGCTATTGCACGTGCTCAGTACCTTGACTTGGTTTACTCCTAGTCTGGTACGTTATATGATTATTTTCCTGATGCCCCGAGGGCCGGAACTTCCAAAGCACTGCCAAAACCATCTGTTGATGGTGTCATTGGTTCTGTCAATTCGTCCTCTAAGAAATATTCTGCGAATCTTGGGAAGAAAAAGTTGAATGCTTCGAATGAAAATACTTCTCAGGCTATGTCTAATTCCAGAAATACTTCTGAGGTTAACGTCGTCCAGTCCACCATGGCGGACAAAGCCTTGAAAGGAAAAAAGAAGGGAAAAGGAAAAAATAAAGCTGATCAACCCAAGCAGGATTCCCCTAAACCTCCACCCGAGGAAGGAACCAAACGCAAGCTCAAGTATCCTTGTCTTATCTGTGATGAGGATCACTATACCAAAGACTACCCAAGGCGGTCTGAAGTTAGTCACTTGTTGAAAGGTGCTCCTGGGACTCCTGCGGTGCTGAAAGAACCTTTCCCCTCGTAGCAAACGCAAATGGTGGCTGACCCATCCCAATCCTCTTCTCCCTTTGTTTCTCAAGTGTTCATGGCTGGGATGATCCCTGTTCACATTAGCACTTGAGCAAAAGAATATTCGTCACCTGCCAGGAAAGAGCCTGAGGTTCCCTCTAGCGCTCCTCCGTCCAGTTCTGGTCCACTCCATATCAAAAGACCTAGCACTGAGACGCCCATCCGAACCCCTCCTAAAGGTGTACTCAGGAAATCTTCTTACAACCCTAATGCTCCATTTTCTTAGCACTACAGCATCATTGAGGACTTAGCCCAGGCTCCGTCAGCTATGTCCACTCTAGAAGTTCTCTAGGGCTGCCCCTCCCAGAGGAAGTCCTTGATATCCGCTATCGGTGGCATCAACCCGGCCAACTCGGATTTGATTACTTTTGATCTCGAAAGCCATGTACCGAGACTGCCTCACCAAATTGCCTTCCTTATCCAGGTCATCATCAATTCTAAAACGATTCATCGTACGGTCATTGATGAGGGCGCTTCAACTTGCATCATGTCTGTTGCTTGTTGGAAGGCTATTGGTTCTCCGACTCTGAGCTAGTCTCCTACGACCTTGGAAGCCTTTGATGGGAGATAGTCTCGCCCTTATGGTATACTCCAACATTTGCCGATTACTTTGGAAGGAAAGACAGTCGAAGTGGAAGTTGAAGTCGTCGATGCCAATCTAAATTACAACCTCCTTTTGGGCCAAGTCTAGACATATGCCATGCCAGCCGTGGCTTCATCTCTATTTCGTGTCATTTGTTTCCCTCATCAAGGGAAGATTGTCACAGTAGACTAGCTATCTTTCTTCGCCTCCTCTTCCGAAGGCAACGTGCCTTTTGTGGAGCATACCTCCATTCCATTGGAGAGTGTGGGAGTTGAACTCTTTAAAGATCCTGCCCTTATTGGTGTCTTTTCACTCTCACTTCCGAATGTTGCTCCTATTAATATGATTTCCGTTCGATCTAATCCATGGTTTCTCCCCCTCACTGATCAGGTAGAATCTTGGGGCGATGAGATGCCGTTGAGTCTTGCCGAGCTCAACTACTTCGAGATTGTTTCTGCATTGGCTCCTCCTCCTAAATCTGCTCCTTCAAGCAGAGCTCTTGACTCGTATGCTCATTCCCCTTGGCTGGGAGACGACACTTCTTTAGATCATTTATAGGATATTTTTCCTTCTAATAAAGCTATTATCGAGACCATGTCTCTCGAGGAACCTCCTTGGTCTGATCACCACCATCGTTCCTTGTTCCTCCCTGCCCACTAGGAAATGCTTACCTGTCTCGAGTGGTTTGCTCCTTGTCTCCCCTCGCAACCCCTTCAGACAACCATTCATGTTTATCAAGTGTCCTCTGAAGGGAATATGGCAAACATAATGCAAACCCAGCTGATTAACATCTCTGTTAAACCAGGGATTGTCGAGCACATCCATGTTGGAGTAACTTGTAATCCTCAGGAGATTCAGCTCTATATGGGTCTTTTTCGCGAATTCCGTGACATGTTTTCTTGGTCTTACAAAGAAATGCCCGACATCGACCCTAGTATCGTGGTGCATGAGATACCCACATATCAGGGTGCTAAGCCTGTGTGACAACGTTTACGCCCCGTGCACCCCCGAAAGGCTGTAGCCATTAAAGTGGAAGTTGAAAAGATTCTTAAGGCTGGTTTCATCTACCCCATCCCCCTCACAGATTGGGTCTCCAATATCGTCCCTGTGAATAAAAGGCAGGGCACCACCAGGGTCTATGTTGATTACCGTGATATTAATCGAGCCTGTCCCAAGGATAACTACCCCACACCCTTCATTGACCAACTCATTAATGAGTGTGCTGGAAGTGAGATGTATTCATTCATGGATGGTTTTTCTGGTTACAACCAGATTAATATCGTGCCCGCCGATTAGCACAAGACCGCCTTTATCTATCCGCGGGGCACTTTTGCCTACAAAAAGCTTCCTTTCGGTTTGAAGAACGTCGGTGCTACCTTCCAACATGTAATGTCTTATGCATTCCATGATATTCGCCACATCGTGCAGCCTTACCTAGATGATATACTAGCTCATTCAACTAAGCGCCAGGACCATCCCACCCACCTTCACGAAATCTTTCTCCGCTGTCAAAACTACCGCATCTGGCTCAATCCACATAAGTGTGTCTTCTGCGTAGAGTCTAGCAGACTTTTCAGGTTCATCATCTCCCAAGAGGGCATCCGTTTGGATCCGCTTAAGGTCGAGGCCATTCTGAATCTTCCTCCCCCTGCTTATTTCCAACAATTGCAGAGTTTGCAAGGTAAAGAAAATTTTTTACGACGCTTTATTCTGAACTATCCCGAAGTGGCCAAAGGTTTCACGCGGTTATTAAAGCGGGACACCCCTTTTCTTTGGGATGTTGCTGCTCAAGAGTCCTTTGAGAACCTCAAGGATCTCCTTATTTCTGCTCCATTGTTGTGTCATCCTGATTATCATCGTGATTACACTTTGTATTTGGCCACTGCCGATACCACTATTGGCATGGTTCTTGTTCAAGATGATGACGATGACACTGAGCATGTCATCTATTATCTCAGCCGCAATTTATTAGATACGGAATCTCGAAACGTTCATGTCAAGAAGTTGGCATTGGCCACCGTTTGTGTCGTCCAATGGTTCTACCATTATATCTTATTGCGCACTACAACAGTGGTTTCTGATTGCAACTTGATGATGTACATTTTGTCCCGTCAGTTGCTGGGGGGAAAGTACTCGAAGTGGATTATCATCCTCCAAGAGTTCGACTTGGAATTTACTACTTCCAAGTCCAAGAAACCTCTCGTCTTTGCTGAATTGCTATACTCTTTTCCATCTCTTACTGTGCCCTCTCGGTTAGAGGACCATATTCCGGACAAAACCTTGTTCTTAATCAGCACCCTCGATCCTTGGTACGGGGATATCATTGTCTATCTACAGACGCCCTCTTTTCATCCCGATGTGTCTAAGGACACTCGGTGATGGATTTTCCATCAATATCAACCCTATCATATTATTGGGGACACACTGTACCATCTCGGCACTGACTCTGTTCTTCATCGATGTTTAATGCTCGAGGAAGCTGAGCAAGTTCTAAATGACTGCCATTCTGGCGCCTGTGGTGGTCATATGTCCAGATATGCTACTGCTTAAAATATCCTCCGTTCTGGTTACTTTTGGCCCTCCATCTTCAAGGACTGCATTCTTACCGTCCGCCCCTGTCACGAGTGCCAAATCTACTAGTGGAAGATGCGTGCGCTGCCTGCTCCATTGCACCCTGTTGTTACTGTCGGCCCTTTTGCAAAATGGGGCATTGATTATATGACCTATAACCCTCACTCGGCCGGGGGGCATGGGTATATCATCGTTGCCATTGATTACTTCACAAAATGGGCCAAGGTGATGCCCACATTATCTGAAGACAGTCACACAGCAGCGCAATTTTTGTTTAATCATGTTATTTCATGGTTTGGAGTCCCTTAGGCCATCGTCACTAATCATGGCAAGCATTTCCGTAATCATATGATGACTGAGCTAAAAACCCAACTAGGCTTGCGGCATGACAGCTCGACTCCATACTATCCTCAGGCTAATGGCCAAGTAGAAGCCATCAACAAGGTTCTAGTTATGATGCTTCAACGAACCATTGGCATGTACAAGTCTAATTGGCACTTGATGTCTTTCTCTGCCTTATGTGCCTACCGAACTTCTGTAAAGGATGCCACCAGTTTCACTTCCTTCCAATTGGTTTATGGACTGGAGGCTACCCTTCCCATTGAGTGCGAGATCCCTTCTTTGAAATTAGCTATCGAATTACTCCCCGACACTATTCCGGTAGAGGAACTCCTTCTTTACCTGGAGTGGCTAGACGAGACTCGTTGACTAGCCTCTCTAGCTATCGAAGCACAGAAGAAGAGAGTGAGAACTCACTTCATTCATATTGTTCATCCTCATTCTTTTGTTGAGGGAGATTTAGTCTTGCTCTACGATCAAGCCAATGATAAGCTGGGGGTAGGAAATTCGAGCCCATGTGGCACGGGCCTTATATTGTAAAGCGAGTTTTGCAAAAAGGAGCATTTGAGCTGATTGACTATGAAGGGAACCCTTTGGATAAGCCCCATAATGGGCTTTACTTGAAAATGTATTATGCGTGAATTCCAGGCACTCTGATTTGTACATACGTGTTTTAGTAGGTGTGTTGTGTGTGCGTGTTTTCATGTTTTTGGCTTGGTGTGTCAGCATGATTGCCACTTATTGTGTCCTTTTGCTTCTTGTGCAGATGTCTGATATGCCTTACATTGGTTTTGCTGATGGTGTCTCCCGTAGTACACGCAACCTGTCTTCTGCTGCATGGGTGGTCTACGATCCTCATGGTGAGCTAGTAGACCTTCAAGGGGTTTGTTTAGGTTGTACCATGAACAATGTTGCTGAGTATAGTGCTATCATTGAGTTACTAGCCGAGGCGATCAATCTCGGTATTCGAACATTGGTGGTGAACCTTGATTCTTAGCTTGTCGTCCACCAGCTCAATAGGCATTATTCCGTCAGAGACCATTGGATTCTAAGGCTATATCTATGTGTTAAATTGTTGGAAAGGAATTTTGATTTCATCACATATCAACACATTCTAAGATGATTAAATATGTTAACTGATGCATTAGCCAATTATGTATTAGATAGACATTTGCATAGCATGTAATCAAAAAAACAAATAGAAGCATAAAAGACACAATAAACCGTACCAATATGTATCATGTGGCCCACCGAGGTTCTCAAAAAATAAGTGTATATGTCTGAGCAGAGTCTGTGCTCTCCATACATCTGAGACACATGTCTCTAAAAAAATCATCAACAACAAGTAAACCTAGGCATCTACTATGGCAGGTTGTGCTCCCTATAGCACACCGTCGCCCGTGCCACCCGCCTCAATAGGCGGTGTGCCCTCGGTCTCACCCCAACCATGTGAATCTGCAATGCTACACGGACCTCCTCGACCCCCTGGTAGTCAGGGATCCCCACCATCAGTCCCTCAAGGTTTCTGGCCATCGTCTCCACCTCGTCATCCGTTGGGGGAGCCATCGCTAGTGCTGTGATGCCTTGCGCATCCCTCCGTGCCTCCAGAGCCAACCCAAAAGGTCTCATTGTTCTTACATCTACAATTCCACAGTGTTCATCGTTAGGACATATACATGAAAAAATCAAAAAACATCATAAAAAATAAAATGCAAAAAATGTGTGATCAAGTGTCTTACCACCATCATCCTACTGCTCACCATTAGGCAGCTACATGTCAGGATCTCCATGGAAGTCCATGCCAGCATATAGCTAATCCTCGACAAAGATCACCTGATGCTCCAACCACTCTCGAAATAGTATCCCCCACGATACTGGTCACCCACAACCTCCTCGTGGCATGACATGCGCCCACCGTGTAGCTCTGGTCTCAGATGGTCTGGGCGTGTCTAAATCCATATCTTAAAGCTGCAGCGTCGGCACCCGCTCCAGCATGAGCGGGACTAAGATGGATCCATAACCAAACTGCTTCGTCTCCCCTCGATGACATCTGGTAAGCTGCCTTTTCATGTTTTCCATCACCGTGTCTACCCAGTTAAACATGGTTGGGTTCAGACATTCGAGAGCCAACTGAAGATGGGTCTTCGAAGCCTCATGTTGGGCTTGGGAGCCCATTGCCCGTGTCACCATGAATAACATGGCTCGAAGAATCACGTCGTTCACCATCGGGATTGCCACCTTCCCGCTCTTCGTTTTGCGTGCCCCTTGGGCACACCCAAGCCATGAGGGTCTCTAGTGATTCGTCCCCAGGACGTTGGCCCTCCAAGATCGGCCTCACACCCCGACGGGACAACCCAGTCAAAAAATAGATATCTGTGGCATCAAATTCAATATCCTGGCCTTGGATAATGAATCTCTCATCTGTAGGATTCCAGGCCTGGATCAATAGCTCCAGCAAATTGGGCTGTGACTGGAGGTGAG
Organism: Pinus taeda; assembly: GCA_000404065.3. Taxonomy (NCBI): domain Eukaryota; kingdom Viridiplantae; phylum Streptophyta; class Pinopsida; order Pinales; family Pinaceae; genus Pinus; species Pinus taeda. The sequence goes on from APFE030878224.1 coordinate 97,979, forward strand.
GAGTAAGGAAGAATTTGAGCAACCCGCATGCCCACAATGCATTTCGGCACCCCATGTCGGAGAACGCTTGGATATCATTGTCATCATGCGTTCGTTCTTGCTAGGCGAATACCATTATAGCCCGCATGACGAAGAAACTCTATTAGCGCCCTTCTTGCAAAGATCTAAACGTTGTTTTTATCAAAAAATAGTTGTGTGGCATCATTGTGTCTATTTCTAAAATAGACGCGATGACCATGGCGTGCTAGTGTTAATTTCTCCCAGTCATCGTGGAAGTACACCACTTTTCCGCGATGATCGGGTCGTGGTCTATGTAAATTTTTCTCGGTCATCGCGGACCCAAAGGCAAAACCTGCGATGACCGAGAGCGGAATTCGTTTTGAAAAAACTGCCTAAACTCACACATCCCACGGTCAAATGCAGCAAAAAAGACATTTAATTAAAGCGTAAGATGAAATCTACCTACCTAGAAGAAGTTTCGAGATGAACGGTGGACAAACGGGCTGAAATTAGCTCGCCAACTTCGGTGCTCCAAAACGCTGTACAGTGCATAAACAGTAACAATGGTAAAAATCAATGGTAAAACCCCCCTTTTATAGGAATTTTGGAAAATTACAAAATTATATTTGGTACATGTGGGTTTTCTCCTCATTTTTATCATATGAAATATTGTTTTTCTAGCTATATTGTTCATTTTATATCGAATGGGTTTACGTGTGACATGTTTTCGTGTAGATCTACAGGTGATGGAGTTTCATGTATGCTTGATCCATGAAGTCGTTTTTAAGCTCCTTTCTGACTCAAAACATGAAAAGATAGCCAAGTTGCTCCTCTTGACTCGTTAAAAGTGAATAGGAGGCGGTCAACTTTAAGCTCTTTTTCCGACCGTTTAAATGAGAAAAGATCATCGGGCCTTTGTCGTTTCAGGCTCATTAATGGTTATGAAACAACGTGATTTCAGTTGCTTTTCTACTTTTTCAGATAGAAGTCACTAATTATGAAAATTACTCCTCAATCGTAATGGTCAGGTCGTTCTTTCAAGTATTGTTTTATACTTTTTCGAGCTCGAGAGACACAACTTTACGAAAAAGGACCCCTCTAGAGTTTTCTTTTTCGTGTCTTTTTCAAACTCCCTAAACATGAAAAAGACTATGAGTTTTGCTTATGTCAAACTCGTTAAAACCTAACGACATTGGACTCGTCACCATGATGAGACTCAAGCTTTTCCTCCCTAGGGCTTGTTAAACTATTACTAGGTTGGATTCAATAACAGGTTTTTCGTCGATTGTTTATGGCAGCGAGTCACTCTTGAACATCGACACTTCTACTTCTTGTCGAGTTGGGACATCCATACATCGTCATTTGGCCTTCCACGGGTTTGGGTTGTCATTTAGCCTCCTTCCATCTTATCCATGTTGTTTTCATCAAGCCTCTGATCCTTTGGTACCTGAATGCTGCCACCCTCCGAAGTCGTGTCACTGACATGTTCAAGAGTATAATCCTTTTGTAGTTTACACCTCTATCTCCTTTCCTGGTACTCTGTTCCACCCTCTACCACTTGTTCCTTATCTCGTGTCGTTGATGGGGGAAACATTATGGCCCTCCTGTGACAGGTCGTCTCCTGTCGACATCAGCTCATTATCCAGGAGATTGACCTAGAGATCCCCTTTGGTACCTTGGAGCTTGCATGCCTCAATGGCAAGTTCTTCGCACCTGATGGTCGATTTACATCATTGGTCGCTGATTGGGTGATTCCACGAGTGTTTGACTTCAACTCATTCTTTGCACTTCGTGGATTGTACTGGACAGTACCTTGGGAGCCATTCTTATCATTGGTGGTTTCTCTCACGCTTGTTAAAGGTTTCCATCACTGACCGGTAATCAAGCAACTTTCTCTCATGCTCGACTTCGACACCTCCATTCGCATGATAGAATTTGTACTATTAGTCAGTTGGGTTCAAGACCCCAGGCTCAGATTACATACGCTCGGGCTGCGTCATTAGTTTATGATTACATGACTCATTGATGGATGGCTGCAACCATACCTGAGTCTTCATGGATGGCTGCGACCATACCTTTATCATTATCATGGTCTCATTAGCTGGGTGGCTTCGTCCATACCATAGACCTATTCCGTATGTCTTTTGGATGGCTACGCCCATGCCTATACTAAATGTACTTCAGAAATATCAGTTCGACTTGTGTACAGGTCCTTCCAGATGATGTTCCAGCTCAGTTGTTTTGTAAAGCATTTCACCCCTCCCACTCTCTCGGGCTTCATACTTTAGGGGGCATTTATCACCGCTTTCACTCCCAGTCTTCTCACTTTGTCATGTGTCCATGTCAAACATGCTTATGACAGACAAATGCTTCCCTGTGCTGCCAATTGACCCACTTTTGCAAATTTATATGCCTCGTCGTGGTTGTTTCCTTAATAAACGCGCTGATAGGCACTCATGAATAGACAGACCGCGCTGCCAGCACAAAAGTACACGTGATTCCCGCGATGGCTCAATTTTATGCATTAGTGCAGGACAATGTGGTCTCTTTAGCGATGATTTGACTATCTGCACTAATCACTTGTAATGTCAGTGTTGAAGATCAGTTATGTTCCCGTGATGATCCAGATTGGGCGAATTGTTCCAACAGTTGGCCTTCTAGACGACTCCAAACCTAGTTGTTGGCCTTGTTTATGTCGCCCTTCCTTCCCTAGTGTGGCATATCCACCAATTGTGCTACCTTCCTTGGTGATAAGCTCTCCTTTACACCATTCATGGAGACTTCTTCTCCTATTTAAACTCTCACCATTGCTATGCATGGCTAGTTGGACAGTTCTGATAGTTGGCTAGTTGAGCAGTGCTGTGAGTGCTTTGTGAGTTTTCTAGATAGCTGTTGTGAGTGTGATAGGTGGAATTGTTGATGGTTTGTGGAAGGTTGTAAGGTACCCTTGATATTGTGTGAAGCTTATGAGTGAGAGATCTCTTATGTGTTGGGAGATCCATCTTCAAAGAGTGAATGCTTGAAGAACATGCTAGCTGGACTCTTCTTTGAGAAGGCTTGTGACGTCAAGAATTTGGTTGTAAGCTAACTCTTATTTCATTATTAATGCAATCAATGATGTTTTCCTATCTCGTATGAAATGTACTTGATAGCTCATGACTTCTTGATGGCCTCCCGCCAATGCTCCAAAGCCCGCCGATTGATTGGACTCGTGTCCTGGACAATTCAATGATCGTCTTAATGATAAGGTACGTTTCTCGGTAGAGGGGTTAGGGTTTCGCACCTGTCCCACCGGTTGTTAACCTGTACCTGCCGGTTATCCTCACACAAAAGTGGATGTTTGTCAACCCTCCGTTAATCATTTGCCATTTCGCTTTTCCCAGCCACTCTGCTGAGAGTTTGTTCTGCTCTGTGAGAGCTCTGTTCACCTTGCCATTCTAGTTCTTGAAGTTTGTTATGTGGGTTCTCTCAACCCTTCCCTGCTCGTGGAGATGGGATCTCACTGGTTTGGAGGCGCCATTCTCCTCTACAGGGTTTGTAATTGATTTGCTGGTTGATTTTCTCGATATTTAGCTGTTCAACTTCGTCGTCTGCTCGGTTTATTAACAGGGTTTTCCGTGGCAGGTTATACTCCAACTATTTGGCGCTCCAATCTCACTGTCAAGGTGAGCCTTTGTTCTCTGATATAACTCCCTTACCCTTCCTTTACGTGCCCTGACATATTCGTTCCATGTCTTTAGGTTTTCCTGGTTTATTTGTTATTCGTTCGGCCTCCTCTGTTCAGGTAAATTTCTCCCCTGTGGGCACCTTCATTTCTCGTTTTTCTTTGAGGGTTTTACTGTTTAGGGCTTTGCTAACCCTATTCATTTTGTTGCAGGTGGTTCGAACTTGTTGGTTCCTGGTTGCACTCGTTACAACTGTTGCCGTTCGTTCAAACTCTACAGTGCTTCATTCCGGGTAGGGTCTTAACTTGTCAGTCTCTTATTCATAGAGTATTTGCCGAGGTTTTGTCTATAATTGGCAGTCGCCTGTGCGATGTTTTTAATTGTCTGTCGAGTGGTGTAAATTACTCTGTCTCTGGCAATTTAGTGAGTAACTGGTCCTCTGTTCTGAAATGTTTTTTTTCTGGGTTTATTCGAACCCCGTCCTGTAGATGATTGTTTGGGTTTTCGAACCCTGGTCTGTAAATATGGTCACTTATTAGTTGTTGGTTGGCAATCTGTTGCCTGTAACTTCTCGTCTTTCGATAGGGTTGTTTAAGTTGATGGGAACCCTCGAGTAACTGAAACCCCGGTTGCCGACGCTGTGGGTTACTCTCTTTACAGTGATTTTTGGTGACCTCTCAGTTCATAATGTACTGTGCAAACTCTAATTGATATTGGTGACCTGTCTGTAAAGAATATTTTGTGCAAAGTCTGCTTTGTTCTTATGAATACGTTTTTGGTCTCGAAGGGACCGTGAGTCAACTGGTCTGTATTTAAATTAAACTTGTAATGGAATGCTACAGTTACTTCCGTTTCATTATAGCATTGCTTTATTCATATTATGATGAGGTCGTTACGGGTTACCTGAATTGATTTCCATACGTGATTGCTTGTTCCCTTTCGTTCTGGACGCAATACTGTTATGCACCTTCTTTGTCGTTGTTGCTATCTCCCTTTGTCAGAAATTGTCGTATTCTGGATTTCTTTCTTCTCGTTCTGGAAGAATTATATCGTGCATTCACTCCCTATTCTCCTCGCTTATTTGTCCTGCATTGTTACTCTTCTGCCAGTTTTGCTACACATACAGAGTTATATTTCATGCATGAAGTTTTTATTACAGTGATGGTACAGTAGAATGAAATAAATATTCTTTTATTTTTTTGGAAAAAAAATGACTGTATTTCCTTTCTTTTCTCTGTTCTTCGGGGGAAATCCCCTACAATGACTATCTTCCTATTTTTATCTTTAAGAAACATAACTGTTCTGTGAGGAAACTGCCCCATCAGAAAGTTAACTGTTTATCAGTTTTGTTTAACTATCCTTAACTAATTTAACATTCTTAAAGAAGCTAATCAATTATTTTTTCCTGTTACTAATTCCTATTTAAAAAGTAACAGTGCTCCACTATAATTATCCTAACCCTATCAACCTTCAGATAGATAAAATAAAATAAAACAAGTAAAATAAAGTCACGTAACTGACAAGCCCAACACTTGTCCAATTAAAATAAACGACTGTGTGTTCTGGTCTCTTCATGAGATTGTCAACCACTTTATGTCTCCTCGGAGCTGGATGCTCCTGCATCGGGCTGCCGGGGTGGCAAAAAGTCATGGCTTCGTTCCATGAGGTCGTCAACAGAGTAACCTGCCTTCTGTATTTGCGTCGCATTAAGCCAAGAACTGTCCTCTATTGGATGGTTTTTCCATTTTACTAAGTACCACAAATACTCCTTCCCGTGTGTGCGCTTAGCTACCTGTGTGTCCAAAATCCCTTCGATCTCAACGGGTGGTGCCATCAGCATCTATCTCGTCCACGAATCTCCTTCACCTTTGGTGTCCCGCGGTGGCTCTGCTGCTGCATTATCTACTGAACCTGCAACATAAGGGAACAGATCTGCCACGTTAAAAATAGGGGAAATACCAATCCCTGGTGGCAACTGTAGCTCATATGCGTTCGCAGAAAATTTGTGAATGATCTTGCAGGGCCCGATTTTCTTAAATTTCAGCTTGTTGTACTCTCGCTTTGGAAATCGTTCCTTGCGTAAGTACGCAAGGACTTCATCCCCAACATTAAACTGAACTTCCCAGCGTTTTGTATCAGCTCGCTGCTTGTACCTCTGACTGTTGTCCTGTAGTTTCAACTTAACTTGTTCGTGCAGTTTGCTCATAGCTTGGGCGAAATCTTATCCATTAGCGCTCCGTTTCTCCAATTTCCCCAAATCTCGTAACTCGTGCACTCCTCGCGGATGCATGCCGTACAAAATTTGGAACGGACTGTATCTTATGCTACGGTTAGGGGAATCGTTGTATGCGAATTCCGCCTGCGCTAGTACACGATCCCAAGTCCGAGAATTTTCACCTGTTAGACTCCTAAGCAAATTCCCCAAACTTCGGTTTACTACCTCCGTCTGTCCATTCGTCTGTGGATGATAAGCGAAGCTGAACTACAATTGGGTATTTAACTTCTTCCATAAAGTCCTCCAAAAATGGCCTGTGAACTTGACATCTCTGTCAGAGATATTGGTTCGTGGAAGTCCATGCAACCACACAATCTCTGTAAAGAAAAGATGTGCTATGTAAGTAGCATCGCTGGTTTACCTGCATGGTACAAAGTGTGCCATTTTCGAAAATCAGTCTACTACAACCATTATCGAATCAAAGCCGCGTTGTGTCTTTGGCAAACCCAGCACAAAATCCATGCTGACCGAATCCCATGGTTGACTAGGAATGGGCAATGGCATATAAAGTCCAGTGTTCTGACTGTGACCTTTTACCAATTGACAAATTTTACACCTAGTCACATATCTCTGCACATCTCGCTGCAACTTAGGCCAAAAATAGAAATGTTGTACCTGAGCAATGGTTTTATCAATTCCAAAGTGTCCTGCCAAGCCTCCGCTGTTTTTTTCTTGTATGATATTTTCCCGCATAGAACAATTGGGAATGCATAATTGCCCTCCTTTGAACAACAATCCTTCCTGAAGATTATAGTCCAGCCACTTTCTTTCATTTCATAATAGCGGGTTTTGGCAAGCCTCGTAGGCCTCCATGAACTCGGTGTCGGTCGGATACATCTCTTTTAAATGTTCAAATCCTAAGATCTGCATTGTGCTCTCCTGTAACAGTAATGTTCTCCTACTAAGTGCATCTGCTACCTTATTTGATTGCCCACTAACGTGTTTTAGTACAAACGTGAAACTTTGCAAGTACTCAACCCAAGCTGCATGCTTATGGTTCAATTTATGTTGCTGCATAATGTACTGTAACGCAGAATTATCAGAAAATAAAACAAATTCGTTACCCAATAGATAATGTCGCCAATACTTCAAAGCCTGCACAATGGCGTAAAACTCCTTGTCGTAGGTCGAGTACTTCTGTCTGCTCTCATTTAAGTTTTTGTTGAAATAAGCAACTGGTCTGTCCTCCTGGCTAAGGGCTGCTCCAATGGCTGTACCACTGGCGTCGCAACGAACTTGAAAAAGTTTGTTGAAATCAGGCAGTCTCAACACAGGTCTTTCAGTAATCTTCTTCTTCAAGATCTGAAAATTGTTTTCTGCTGCTTCAATCCAGTGAAACGGCCGATTCACTTTCTTGATTGTATCCAACATTAGTGCGCAAATCTCACTGAAATTTCTGATGAACTTCCTGTAAAAACTGGCAAGTCCATGGAAACTTCGAACTTCAAATAAACTTTTTGGAGAAGGCCAGCTAACTATAGCTGTCACCTTTTCTGGGTCCATTTTTAATTCATTCTCCGCAATAACAAAACCCAAATACACTAGTTCTCGCTGAAAAAAGGTACATTTCTTCAAATTAATTAACAGCTTGTTCTGCTGTAACTTCCTCAATACACTCTGTAAATGCCTGAAATGCTCCTCCTTAGTCTTACTAAAAATCAGAATATCGTCCAAGTAAACTATTACAAACTTACCATTAAATTCCTTCAGCACTTCATTCATCAGATGCATGAAAGTGCTAGGAGCGTTACTCAAACCAAACACCATCACCAACCATTCGTATAAGCCTTCATTTGTCTTGAAAGCGGTTTTCCATTCATCTCCCTCATGAATCCGGATCTGGTGATATCCACTCTTCAAGTCAATCTTCGAAAAGTAGGCTGCCCCACTCAAACAATCCATCATATCGTCCATCCTTGGTAAGGGAAACCTGTACCTAACAATAATTTTGTTAATAGCCCTGGAATCCGTACACATTCTCCACTCTCCTCCTTTCTTTGGAGCCAAAACAGTAGGTACTGCACATGGGCTCATGCTCTCCCGAATCAAACCTTTGTCCAACAACTCTTGAACCTGTTTCCTAATCTCTTCATGGTCCTTGGGACTCATGCGGTAAGCTGCTTTATTTGGCAGGCTTGCCCCTGGTATAAAGTCAATGCAGTGACTAATACCCCTCCTAGGTGGCAACTCATCTGGAAGATCATCCACCACAATGTCTCCAAAATCCTGCAGCAACCTCTGAACTTCTTCTGGCAAATCTGAAACCTGTGTGTGGAGTACCACTGCTCTTGGTCTCCTTATGACAGCAAAATTTATATCGCTGTCCTCAATCTGTTTTATGAATTCTTTCCCCCCTAACAGCAGTGCTTTCACTCCACTGGCTTCTGCTGTATTTTCCTCCTTGATGGGTACAAGCGTATGCTTGATCCCATCTTTCACCAACTTATATCAGTTAGTTTTCCCATCATGAACTGCACTTCTGTCAAACTGCCAAGGTCGTCCTAACAGCAAATGACAGACATCCATTGGCATGACATCACAAAGGATCTTGTCCTTATACTTACCAATCTGAAACTCCACCTCACACTGTTCATCAACTAACAGTTGATGCCCCTTCTGCAGCCACAATACTTTGTAGGGAGTGGGATGTTTCAACTTCTTTAATCCTAGCTTCTCCACCATCTCCACAGCTACCAGATTATCGGTACTCCCACTATCAATGATCAACTTACAGGACTTACCTCGTGACTTGCAAACAGTGCGAAACAAAGCCTTTCGCTGATCTGGTTCTGCAACCTCTTTCGCTGGTTTTAACAGCACTTTATTTAACACCAAGGCTTCGCCCGTTTCAGGTGTATTCTCTGCTTCTTGAGGTGTCTCCTCAGCATCCTCCGGCTGAGCAACATAGGTTCCTCTCCCACCTGCTGGTTCACCTTCAGGACAGTCATAAGACTTGTGTCCCAATTTATGACAACGGTAACACTGGACAGTTCCCCTGCCTCGACCAAATCCTCGTCCTCTCTGAGCTGGTCATCCTTCCCTGTTGCTGTTGTCCTTATCTGTTGTACCAGCAGATTTGGAACTGTTGCCCTTCTCATTTGGACTTGCACCTCTACCTCTGCCATAAACCTTGCCTTTTTCCCTGCCAGAACCACCTCCTCTCCTGGTGTTCTGTTTCTTGTTTATATTCTCCTCTACCTTCAATGCAAACTGATAGGCTTCATCCAATGTTTGTGGTGAAAGTATACCAATTTCATCCAAAATCTCCCCCCTCAAGCCATTTACAAATCTGGCTGTCTTCTCTGAGGTATCTTCCACATACCCTGCTCGCAAATTCAACTTGTAAAATTCCTCCGTAAACTCCCTAACAGTCATTCCTCTTTGTTTCAGGTTCTGTACCTGCCTGTACAACATGATCTGATAATCTTTCGGTAGGAACTTCTCCTTCAGCTTTGCTTCCATTCTGGCCCACTTCTTGATTGGCTGTTTGTTTACTCTTCTCCTTTCCGCCTGAACGTTGTCCCACCATAAGGACGCATGTCCTTTCAAATTGGTGGCGGCAAACTTTACTTGTTTGTCTTCACTAGTTTCCTCAAACTCAAAAAATTTATTAACTTCACTCATCCAATCTAACAACACATCTGTCGATAAACTTCCGTCATAGGTAGGCAACTCATGCCTTGGCTTATGACTGGACAGCAAAACTGTCTTCAACAACCTAAGTTCCGGTGTCACTCCTTCGTACTCATCCTCCTCTAGCTCAACTGTTTCTTCATCACTGTTATCTGCTGGGTTTCTTCTTCCTCCAGCCTCTATCACTGCCAATCTTTCACGCAAAACTCGTATCTCCTCCCGCAATCCAACATCTATCGGCCTCTGGACTACTCGTCCTCTTCCTCTTCCTCTTCCTCTTGCATCACTTTCACCTTCTACCTATTCCATTAGTTCTGACTCAAGAAACTAGCTCTGATACCACATATGATGGCCTCCCGCCAATGCTCCAAAGCCCGCCGATTGATTGGACTCGTGTCCTGGACAATTCAATGATCGTCTTAATGATAAGGTACGTTTCTCAGTAGAGGGGTTAGGGTTTTGCACCTGTCCCACCGGTTGTTAACCTGTACCTGCCGGTTATCCTCACACAAAAGTGGATGTTTGTCAACCCTCTGTTAATCATTTTCCATTTCGCTTTTCCTGGCCACTCTGCTGAGAGCTTGTTCCGCTCTGCGAGAGCTCTGTTCACCTTGTCGTTCTGGTTCTTGAAGTTTGTTATGTGGGTTCTCTCGACCCTTCCCTGCTCGTGGAGATGGGATCTCACTGGTTTGGAGGCGCCATTCTGCTCTACAGGGTTTGTAATTGATTTGCTGGTTGATTTTATCGATATTTAGCTGTTCAACTTCGTCATCTGCTCGGTTTATTAACAGGGTTTTCCGTGGCAGGTTATACTCCAACTATTCGGCGCTCCAATCTCACTGTCAAGGTGAACGTTTGTTCTCTGATATAACTCCCTTACCCTTCCTTTACGTGCCCTGACATATTCGTTCCATGTCTTTAGGTTTTCATGGTTTATTTGTTATTCGTTCGGCCTCCTCTGTTCAGGTAAATTTCTCCCCTGTGGGCACCTTCATTTCTCGTTTTTCTTTGAGGGTTTTACTGTTTAGGGCTTTGCTAACCCTATTCATTTTGTTGCAGGTGGTTCGAACTTGTTGGTTCCTGGTTGCACTCGTTACAACTGTTGCCGTTCGTTCAAACTCTACAGTGCTTCATTCCGGGTAGGGTCTTAACTTGTCAGTCTCTTATTCATAGAGTATTTGCCGAGGTTTTGTCTGTAATTGGCAGTCGCCTGTGCGATGTTTTTAATTGTCTGTCGAGTGGTGTAAATTACTCTGTCTCTGGAAATTTAGTGAGTAACTAGTCCTCTGTTCTGAAATGTTTTTTTTCTGGGTTTATTCGAACCCCGTCCTGTAGATGATTGTTTGGGTTTTCGAATCCTGGTCTGTAAATATGGTCACTTATTAGTTGTTGGTTGGCAATCTGTTGCCTGTAACTTCTCGTCTTTCGATAGGGTTGTTTAAGTTGATGGGAACCCTCGAGTAACTGAAACCCCGGTTGTCGATGCTATGGGTTACTCTCTTTACAGTGATTTTTGGTGACCTCTCAGTTCATAATGTACTGTGCAAACTCTAATTGATATTGGTGACCTGTCTGTAAAGAATATTTTGTGCAAAGTCTACTTTGTTCTTATGAATACGTTTTTGGTCTCGAAGGGACCGTGAGTCAACTGGTCTGTATTTAAATTAAACTTGTAATGGAATGCTACAGTTACTTCCGTTTCATTATAGCACTGCTCTATTCATATTATGATGAGGTCATTACGGGTTACCTGAATTGATTTCCGTACGTGATTGCTTGTTCCCTTTCGTTCTGGACGCAATATTGTTATGCACCTTCTTTGTCGTTGTTGCTATCTCCCTTTGTCAGAAATTGTCGTATTCTGGATTTCTTTCTTCTCGTTCTGGAAGAATTATATCGTGCATTCACTCCCCGTTCTCCTCGCTTATTTGTCCTGCATTGTTACTCTTCTGCCAGTTTTGCTACACATACAGAGTTATATTTCATGCATGAAGTTTTTATTACAGTGATGGTACAGTAGAATGAAATAAATATTCTTTTATTTTTTTGGAAAAAAAATGACTATATTTCCTTTCTTTTCTCTGTTCTTCGGGGGGAATCCCCTACAATGACTATCTTCCTGTTTTTATCTTTAAGAAACATAACTATTCTGTGAGGAAACTGCCCCATCAGAAAGTTAACTGTTTATCAGTTTTGTTTAACTGTCCTTAACTAATTTAACATTCTTAAAGAAGCTAATCAATTATTTTTTCCTGTTACTAATTCCTATTTAAAAAGTAACAGTGCTCCACTATAATTATCCTAACCCTATCAACCTTCAGACGGATAAAATAAAATAAAACAAGTAAAATAAAGTCACGTAACTGACAAGCCCAACACTTGTCCAATTAAAATAAACGACTGTGTGTTCTGGTCTCTTCATGAGACTGTCAACCACTTTATGTCTCCTCGGAGCTGGATGCTCCTGCATCACTTCTTGACTTTCTGAGTAAATGGTTTATTGTTGTTGCCAGATTATGTGCTTTGTTGTATTTCCTTTGCTTTGTTTCAGGTTGATCACTCATTGAGGAGAAGGAAGTGGAAACTGGAGTAGTGCAATAGAACTCCATCGACCACCAGTTGAGGTAGGCCCTCCAACTTTGACTGTTTAAGGAAAGATATTGTTGATCTGTCCTTGTTTGTGACTAGACCCACTCTAGGGCTAGAGGGGTTGCCTCTATCCATAGAGGGAACACTTTCTTGCATCACAATTCTATTTGTCAATAATACAACACTTAGAATTATGGCATTTTCTACCCTTAATTACATGTTGGTTTTCATAATGAAACAAAATTTTAAAATATAATAGTGTGTCAATCGAAAGATTGATTCACTGTTGTAGCTAGTATTTAAGGATATCACTACCAGCTTTGATAGCATTGTTCAGTGAATCATGGTCATGGTCATTCTCCTTTTAAATATGCAAAAATAACTAAATTAGCAAGCCGCTTAGCTAATAATCCCCTACATCTATGCTTGATTGACCAATAATCTATAAAGACATGACAAGAGATATACATGTGCATTTTAAGATATCAATTAACCATTATTGGTGTGAAATGGGTAAAAAGAACAGGGAAAAAGGGTGAGTAAAATTATGCAAATATAGCCATCAACATCTCCTCCCAAATGGCCTTGTTGCAAGCCCTCATGCAGTTTGTCGCCTACACAAGTCTAGGTTAGAGTTGCGATGATCAGCGTGAAGTTGTGTAAGATCGTATTTTACAAACATCTCTATTCTTGGAAGCATATACCCATATGTCTGGATGACTTCTTTCCACCAATCCTCGCCTACCTTGTAAATTGGAGTGTACTAATCATCTATAAGCCAAATGATGGGAAATTGAAACTTCAAACCCATCCATTGGACCCCACGAAGCTGCATGCATGCAATATACTAGGGCACCCTGTCTAAAGCCCAAGCAAAATTTGGAGCCCCAAAAGGCTCATGTGTCCTAACAGCTAATGACGAGAGCATCCATCATTTTTGGTAGTTTTCTCGGGCCTCCTTTTAACAAGTAAATATCATATATCAATGCACCATTACTAGGTTTCCAAGATCTATTCCTTTCATCCCTCGATCCCCAAGAGGGTTTCTTGTTTGTTATAAACATTCACAGACCGACAATTCTCCATCCGAATGACAAGTGGCCTATTTTCTTGATTTTCTTCAAACATGTCAAAGGCCTTTTTCCATTTAACCTGGTTTACTATGTGTTGCAGCCTCAAAATTCTGCTAGCAAAACATGGGGGATAACCACCCGGTCTAGACCTTAAGACAACTCCTTTTCCATTTAAAGTGGTGGCTCCGACTGGAGATAATGGGACCAGTTTCCCAGTGTGGTTTTTAGGATGAGAGTGGGTGGTTCATGAGCATTTGCAATAGAATAATGATAATCTAAATGACCTATTCTATGATGCAATTCTCTAACTAACTTATTCTAATATAAACCTGGGTATTCCTTTGTGGTATGTGATCTACAAAGATATTTGTTTAACATGTGATAATAAAGATTGAACACAATTAAATAGAGATGATAACATAAAATATAATTCCTTGGACTAAATAGTTAGTCAAAAAAAATTATAAGATATATCGCATTTATGAAAATCACAATTCCAGCTAGGCATCATACAAAAGTGCACTTAACACTTAAGAGAAACAATAAATCTCACATATAATTCATGAAAGTAAAGTTTTTCCACTAAGTAAATGTAAAAATAATCAATCATACAAGATAATAGTACCATATGTGTGAATTCCTGCTCATTTGACAAATGACATAGACCAACTTCTTTCGTCATATCAAATTGTCTCCCAAGAATACAAAAGTGCATAAACAAAGGAAAGTAGTCTGATATCTAAAAGAAACGATCATGTTCCATAATTTCACCAAAGCATTCACAAACTTAGAATAGTGCATTCTTTGCAAATGTTTTTGATAAAATTCTAGACCTTTATCTAAATGCATGAGAAGGGTATAAATACTATTTTAACTAATACGCAAAAATAGATTATATAAAATTTGAGGAGGTTTCAAACAACCTTCCTCCTAACTAGGTAACTAACTCCAAAAATAAACAGAGGCTAAATGAATGGAACTAAGTGGATGACTTGCTATCTACCAGCTTGTCCTTTAAATTGCAAATATCATTCATCGGTTGAATTTGAGGAGGTGCCTCGAAATGTGTCCTGAGATGTCCTGTGAAGATCATATTAGTGAGCGGTGGTAGCATCTGTTTAGTTGTATGATGGTAATAGTTGAGAGTCATAATTTGGCTGTGTGGCTTAACAAGATACTGCCAATACGACTCCCAGTTGGTCGTGGTCAATTTTGTAATTGCTTCTCTTTGATTCCATGCCTTCTCTTGCTAGCCTTTATACAAAGCATTTAAATCGGGCGTTTCTTTTGTATTACCTTATTTAATGAGATTGGTGGTGAAAAGGATATGATTCACTGCCTTAATGATATTTTTTGATACCCCGGCTACCCTTGCCACTACTAGCTCAACCTGTTTGATTCTCATCTCACAATCCATGAAGAGAATATCTTCATAGGTTTCCTCAATCTCGGGTAGATTGGCTTTCCTTCCAACTTCTATTTCCTACCATTCGATGAACTTAGAGATTTTGGTGTTTAAATCGTTAAACTCCGTTCTCTGGTTGATTTCCTTATCTGTCAATTGGTCACTAGTAGTCAGATAGGGAGTAAGGTGTGACATCTTGTGGTAGAAATACTCTCGTTGTTTCACCAGAAGGGAATTTAATTCCAAGGCCTCTTTAATAAACTCCTCAGTAGTGGGAACATCCTTGTATCTTTCCATGGATTGCTGCATTTATTGGAGTTGCATGTTTTTGGCCGATATATCAGCTTCATGGCTTATTTTTAGGACCTCCATGTCTTGCTACAATTGTGCGAGCTACTCAGCCAACTACCTATTTGCACTTGCTTTCTCTACCTCAAGCTCTTGTTCAAGCTATGCAATCCTCTTCTCTTTTTCCCTTAGTAAAGTAGAGACTTTAGTAGCCTTGTCCATAGTGGCCGATATGTATGCTCTTGTGAACTGTGATAGTCTAGTTAAGTTCTTGGCCAGATTGAAAGGAATGTCCTTCCAAACAATGTCCATCGTCTCGTTTCCAGGTGGGAATTCGGGTGTATCTACCCTTCTCCTTTTTCTCTACCTTCTAACTATGGCATTGTGGAGAGTGCTATAGAATGCATCAAGTGGAGGTATTTTAGTTACTTTCAAAACAATTTCTAATGTGCCCAGAGCAAGGATAATTTCAGTATGATGGGACATTGTCACTTGTTCCTCCATAGAGTTGGTATGTTCGCCGATAGACTTGGGCTCTGTATCCTTATGAACATGCAGAGGAGTTTTACATTCCTCTATTTCTTGGGTATTTGTGGCTTTGGGAGTGCCTTGCAATTTCTGATTAAACTGATAATACTCCTGCTCCAAACTATTGCCTCTAACCTCTGAACTAACCTCTGTAGTCAAGGTGCTCATCACTTGTTTCTGAGCTGACTTCTTGTTGGACTCAGTTGTGTTGTCTACGTCTTGGGGTTTCCCTGTGTCTGGTGTCTTCTAAGTATTTACTTGAGAGTCTATTTAAGAACTAGGGCCTTCACTTTCAATAGTGACACTTGGTGTAGGCTTATCCTTGGGCTCTAATAGATGCATTCGGATCACCTGGAGCCTCTCATTTCTGAATTCCTGAAAGATTTAGAAATATTCAAGTTTCAAATTCACCTTTGCCCATTCAAATGCTTATTCGAAGGATACGACTGACTGTAACAATTCTTCAAAATAATTATCTTCATGGTTGTATGGCTTTAGCTTTACTCCAGTAGTGACATTATATGCCACTTTGTTTGCATCAAACCGCCTCTTACACAATGTATGAAGCCTAAGGGCTTCCATATGTGTTGATTCCTTAGTAGCATGAAAAAAATTCGCTAAAGTAAAAGAACCACATTTGACAAGGAAAGTGGGCCATAATGACTTCCTGCCATCTTTGAGAACTTTAGTCAGACCTCTTCCCACTGTTTGGTAGGCAATATCTCTTTCTAATAATTTATCAGAAACATATAAAGAAAGAAGATGTGGATCATTTGTGCTACCAAAGACCCTATTGTAGGTGAACCATTCTTCAACGAAATATTTGCCGATAGTAAGCAATTCTACTGTGGCTTCTTGGGAAAACCTAGGGGATTTCTTATTGAAAATTATTTGATGTAGGGGCAACACAATAGCATGAAATATCTTATAGAAGTGAGGTATGTAATGTGATTCCCATATTTTTTTATGACTGAGGTGGATTGGTTAGGGCTCCTGTAAGGTCCATTTCCAACCCATGGTTGGAGATGTCGTGCAAAAATAGATAGAATCCATAATGTAGGCACTAAAATAGAATGGAGGGAGGTTATCTGAAGAGGAGGATTTCTTCTGTCGATATTCAGTAATGGTGGTGGCTAGGTTGTCAAATAGGATGGAAGGTCAATTCATGATATGGGAATTAACGCAGGCATCAATCAGAGGAATCCATTCTATTGAAAACTTAGTATTATTGGGTAGCCCATACAATCTACATAACATGGTTGCTGCATAGTTGTAGGGGTTTGCCAAAGAGGCTATCTCATACATACCTAATTTTTCATATTTGAATTTGTTGTCCAACACTCTCCAACCCTAAATTAGGTTGAAGGGGTCTGGGTTCTTCTTTGCGAAGTTAGCCACAAATGTGTTGTCGTAGATATCCTATGGGTCACGTATGTGGTACATTTTCTTCAAGTCCTCTGCTCTTAATGACCCTATGAGCTCCATTATGGAATTCTTGAATTACCTATCATCGATGATAATGTTTTCAATCACCCACCTGATCATATCCATTTATGGGAGGATTTTAGCTCTTGCTCCTATCCTATGAAGGAAAGAACAGGAAGCATCTCTGTATTGAAGTCCTGAAGGCCTTGTTGAGTCACTTGTTGCTCTCGTGACAGTGATTTTAGGATGTTCATCCTCTAGCCCATTCTAAATCACTTCCCAAGTTGTTACGCCTCCGGAAGCATCAAAAACTATATCAACGAAGATAGGAGCCATCTCTGTAAACTCGAATTCAACAATGGTCTGCCTGCTCTGTGTCTCCATCACCTTTCTTAGTGACATGTCTTTTGTAGCTTACCTGAAATAGAAAATATATATCAGTTTAGATGATATCAGGTAATTAAGACTGAAAGCTTCTCTGAATTGACTTTGGATCATGAGAAAGGTTTAATGAGATACTCGATGTTAACTACCCATAACATGGAAAATGATTATCCTTCCGTGGGCCACTAAATATTTATTAACCTATCAATTCATTCATTTTGGTATTCAAAATGTAATTATTTCATACATTTTACCACTCTTAATCATGCATCGCAATATTTGAAGGGATATAGTATAGCACTATCAGATGCATCAAGCTTAATGTGATTGCGGATATCACAATATCGCATTTCGCAAATCGCTAATGGTCATTCTAATGGCATGGTTAAGTTCCTTGCGAACTCTGTGAAGTTCAAAATCCGATTGCAAAATGAAAAGTTGTTGTTATCGGGTTATCGCAGCAAGAGGCCTAATCATAGATCGCAATTTTTTAAAGTTGTTTTAAGATAGTCATGTGGAAAATTGCGATTTGTGATTTGTGATGTGGATTTCATCCTTAGTTTGTTTTGCAAGGTTTTGCTAGGTGTTTTCTTACACTTAGGTATTATTATCCTAAGCCTAAAAATTTAAAAGGGTCCCCATTTATAATTCTAACCTTAGCTATTGTTATTTATAAGTGTGGGGGTTGTTTTGTAGTACAACAATTGGTGATCACTTGGGAGAACTAGTTATCTCTGAGTAGTTTTCTGAAATTTCTAAAAAATTTCAAAGTAATTAAAGTGATAAGAATAATGATTTACATGAGTTATAACGTAAACAACATTTCTCTAGAATCATCATTACTTGCTCAGTTTATTTATTTAATTACTTTACTCTTGTAATGATAGAAGTATAAACATTTTCATCAACGAATAATAAGGTTTAAAGTAATATAGTAGGTATCTTCTACATATTAGTTTTTTGGTGTTTACTCATTTTTCAGAGATAGAGCCTATGTTGCTAGCAGGCATTCATAGCCTCAACAGGGTTATCTTTTAACCAACAATGATTCATTATCCCATCTATATAAATTTTCAAATTTCAAAATGATATTCACTTGCATTTAATCTCACTTGGACCTTATCCCATTTTTCCTTTTTTGAATGTAATAATTTTCTTTTTTGGTTTCTTAAAAGACATTGTCTAGGTGTGGTAACCTACTTGTGACAATGACATTCACTGGTCTAACTAAACTGAACAAGCTGGCTCTTGATGAGACCCCTTGTCTTCTGATCGAGAAGATCATTAGCTATTACCCTGTTTGATATGCAATATTGGTAATATCATTTTAATCACTTTCCTATGAACATGGTAAACAAGCTCATAATGAGATGTTTTATCTTCTAAGTTTATATATTTTAGAATTACACTCTGAAAAAAGGAAAATTTTAATAGATGGGGTGAATCATTGGCTCTTTCGAGAGTTTTGGGTGATAATGATAAAGTTTTTAAGATACTCATCTGCAGAAAGTCCTTACTAGGTTAAAGATTCTTTTCTTGACTGATAACAAAACCTTCAGAGAATAAATGTTTTAAACAAGATCAAGTTTTTCCAAAGAGATCAAGTTTGCTTTAGTGCTCAAATTCCCTAATTATTCCTTTCAACTCTTACTTTCTTATAAAAGAGGAAAAACGGAAATGTTATCAAAGATTTTATTTTGAAAAGCCAAAAATAAATACTAGTTAACAATTATTTCCTTAAAAAGAAATATGCTACAAAATTGCAAAAGGCTATCTCCTAGGAAAAGTATTTTTTCAAAATTGTCCCATTAATGGGCAAAGAATCCTTCTTACCTGACAAGTCTTGTAAAAGAAACATTGATTGTCCAATTTTTTCAATAATTTGAAAAGGGCCAAGCCATAGTCTTTGGAATTTGGTATGTCTACCTTTTTCCTTGTGTGCTTTATCCCATTTCAGAACCAAGTCACCTACTTCAAGAGTTTTTTGACTGGTAGAAGTTGTGTCAAAAGAAGCTTTGACTAATTGTTGATGATGGAAGTGGGTTGCTTTAGCCTTTTCTCTTTCTTCTTCAAGCTTGAGAATTTGAAATTGTCTAGCCCGGAGAGAAGATGAAGGGTTTTCATCGATGAACTATACTAGGGCAAGAGATGGGATTGCTACGTTTCTAGGAAGAATAACTTCTTTTCCATAAGCTAAAGCAAAAGGAGAAGAACCAATAGATGCTTTCTGAGTAATCTTGTCTGCCCATAGACAAAATGTTAATGAGTTGTGCCAATTCTTGTGATTTTGATCAATATTCCTTTTGATAATTCTGATGAGGTTCTTGTTTGTTGATTCTGCTAATCCATTACCTTGAGGAAAATAATTGGCTGAATATTTCAACTTAAAACCTCACTTTAGGGCAAATTCTACCATTGTATTTCTAGAAAAGTAAGATGCATTGTCAAACATTAAAGTTCAGGGTAATCCAAGCCTAGTAATTTTGTACTAATCAATGAAGTCTATGATGTTTTCTGTATTAGCTATCTTTAATGGGACAACCTCTACCCACTTTGTAAAATAATTAGTAGTTGTAAGGACGTACCTATGTTGTTTGGAAGAGTTAGGAACAATCTCACCGATTATGTCTAATCCCCAATGTTCTAATGGTTGTTGGGTGTTAACTGGTTGTGAAGGGAATGTTGGCTTTCTTTCTCTTCTGGCTGTGGTTTGACAATTTTTACACTTCCTTGCATATTCATGTGCATCTTTAAATACCGTTGGCCAATAATATCCTGCACGCAGGATTTTGTGAGCTGTGGTATTTCCTCCAAAATGCCCTCTAGATGGTCCATCATGCAATTCCTGCATGACCTTTTCGGCTTCAGGTTTCTCCAGGCATCTTAGCAATACTTAATCATATTTTTTCCTAAACAATACATCATTTACTAGCTTATACTGATTTGATTTCAATATTAAAGCTCGCTTTGTTTTATAATTAAGATTCATAAGAGCATATCCTTTTTTTAGATAAAATTTCAGATCAACATATTGTGCTTGTGTATCATTGAGCTTACCTCTGTCATTTGCACTTCATTACCTTGATCTTCTTTTCATGGTAAATAGGAAGCTCCTGTTAACATCCTACAAAAACCTTGGCCCCTGACAATTTTAGCTAGCTGGATTTCTACATCATATTCTTGGAGTGCAGTCACCCAATTAGCTCTTTCTCTCCTACTTCTCTTTGGATCAATAGTTTTCTTGTTGCAGGGTAGGGTACAACTATATTTGTATAGGTTTTAAGAAGAAAAGGTCTGAAATGCTTCAAAGTTTTGAAAATAGAAAATTATTGTTTCTCGATAGTTGAATAATTTAATTCGGTGGCTTGCAGGTTAGAACTAAAAAAGGAGATGGGTGCCTCGATATTTTCATCGTTCAGTTGTGTCA
Organism: Pinus taeda; assembly: GCA_000404065.3. Taxonomy (NCBI): domain Eukaryota; kingdom Viridiplantae; phylum Streptophyta; class Pinopsida; order Pinales; family Pinaceae; genus Pinus; species Pinus taeda. Next base: position 118,671 of record APFE030878224.1, read on the forward strand.
AGACTGCTGCATATGATGTATTAGATGAAAAAGTATATAATACAAAAGGTTTGAGAAAGTCAGGGGTTTTCAATGAAGGAGCGTTAATAATGGATTTTTTAATGAACTCAAATGACTCTCTTTCATCCTTCTTCCATCTGAAAAATGTGTTTTTTCTTATCATTGCTTGAAGGGGTAGGACAATTTGCGAAAAATCTGGAACAAATCTTTTTACAAAATTGATTTGGCCTAGGAATGATTGCATGGTTTTTTTGTTGTGTAGGAGGGGAATCTTTTCAATCTCTTGGATTCTATCAAGATCAATGTAAATTCCTTTCTTGGATACTATAAACCCAAGGAGTTTGCCTTGTGGTAAAGAAAAATAAAATTTTCTGGGATTTAAGGAAATGCCATATTTCTTGCATATTTAAAAAATGTGGTTCAGGTCGCTTAAATGATTGTTCCTATCCTTAGAATAGATTGTGATGTCATCCAAGTAAATAACAATTGATTTATTAATTAGACCTCTGAAGGCAATGTCCATAGAACGTTGAAATGTGGCACCAACATTAATGAGTCCGAAAGGCATCTTCTGATAGGAATATGTTCCCCATTTGGTATTGAACGTTGTCTTTAATCTATCATCTGGATGCATAAGAATTTGATTATATCCTGAGAATCCATCTAGAAAACACATTAATTTGGAACCTGCAACTGATTGCAATATCTATTCCATAGTAGGCAAGGGAAAATTATCTTTTTGACAATATTTATTCAAGTTTCTAAAGTCAATACAAATCCTAATATCACTGTTCTTTTTCCTTACGGGTACCATATTCAATACTCACTTAGAATGTCTAACGGGGAAGATTATTTTAGCCTTCAGAAGCTTGTTCAATTCATATTTGATTTGACTCTCAAGGATTGGGTGAATTTTATGAAGCTTCTGTTGAATTGGCTTTTCATTCAAAGTCATAGGTATGGTATGTTGAATTACAGAGCTATCGTAGGTCTTGAGATTTGCGTAATCCCAGGCAAAGACACCTTTGTATGTTTTCAATAACATAACAAATGATATTCTTTCTTCAAATGTTAGGCCAAGACCTAGGTTGACATTTTGAGGTTTTTCAATTGACCCTAGGTTTACTACTTCAAATCTCAGAATAGAACTTTGAGTTTTGGAGTTATTAATTTTCTTGAACCTATCCTTTAGATCATAGAGATCTTCCATCTTAACCGCAGACTTTGGGATTGGGTTTTGATCATGATTATGTCTCATTTCTAGATCATGCTCATTTTCATGTATGATTTGTTCTTCATACGACCCTTCTGATGTAAGGAAATTAACTATATCCGCATCGTTGTTGAATACTCTCGAATTTGTTACATTGTCGAGAATAGATGGCCTAAATATTAACTCTATTGAAAATCTATCTGGACTAAAGTCGTCTGAGGGGATGAGCCTAGATGCCACATTTGCAAGTAGATCAGCACTTGTGTTTTTCAGTTTAGGGATTGAAGATATGTCAAAAATAGAAAAATGAGAACTTAATTTCTGAGCTAATGATTGATAGTGTTTAAGGTGCCCAGAGACATAATGGATTGTATTTCTCACCCGTTTCACAATTATTTCAGTATCACCATAGACTTGCAAGTAATTGACATTAAGATCAATGGCTTTATACTATCCTTGGATTAGTGATCCCTATTCAACAATATTATTAGTGCACTAGAAGTCAAGTCTGCAAGCTAGCATGGTTTTCTCTCCTTGTAGATTGATCAAAATGCATCTTGCACCTACATCGTCTTCTGATTTAGAAGTGTCAAAATAGAGAGTCCAAAACAGAGAGTTATTAGAAACTTTATCGACTAAATTTGGACATTTGGAAGCATCTGTTTGTGAAAAAATTTTGATTTGAGAAACTACAATGTTATCTAAAAAGGGATACCTTTGAGCATTAAAGGATCCTAAAGAGGCTTCGGTTGAGTAATTTCCAATGATATTATTATTGAAGGCAACAGGTTCATTTCTTCCCTCAAGGTCGGTGACTATATATTTCATGAATTTCTCTCGATATACCTTGATTTGGTTTGGTTTACCATTGTGTGGCAACCACGTGTGAGACCAATCAGTTGTGAAATAACTGTGAAACTTTCGAGACCAATCCCTATTGAGAATCAAACCATACAATTCAGCAACATCAACCACCAAAATATCAATTATTTGTGAAAATTTTGGATTAGAGGAAATCCTAATTGAAATTGATTTTAGTTCTCCAAGCACCTCTACTTTTTTCCTATCTAACTGAACTATGTGTACTACAGATTTTTAAGGTGTAATGTTCAATTTGGTACACAGTGCTCTTGGCATTATATTTGAGGAGGCTCCTGAATAAACCAGGCAGTTACGAACATTTCTATTAAAAATTTCATAAGTGAGTAGAAATGGAGGAACATGAGAAATAGACCTATCACTAATCAAAACTAGATTTGAAGGATCCACCTTGTTTGAGGATGAGGGGGGTTTCCCATATTGTAGGTAGCATGAGTAACTACAGTAGATGGAAGAGGAGATATTGGAACTGCCTTCAACTCTCTTAATAGAATCTTTTGTTGTTGCTTGAGTTTAGTGAGCTCATGCAACAAGATGTTAGCTCTAGTCTTTTTCATGTCTTCCACTATATTGTATTCCATTGTATCTAAGATTACCAATGTTTTTAGGCAATTGGGGAATCTAGAGGAATAGGATCAATTTGGCTAGTCTTAGATTTCTTATCTACTATTTTCTCCTTTACAGGAGTAGCAGTTTTAGCCTTCTGATTTGTGATAGACATGTCAGGATAGTTTTTACTTCTTGTAGTCACTGGCATTGCTTGTGCCTCTTCTTCTGTTGGGAGGATGAAATCCCACATCCCATATAGTTCAATTTCTTCTTCTGTTTTAGCTTCCTCTTCGTTTGGTGAATCTTCCTCTGCTTCTTGGTTAGACTTAACATTTGAAATGGTGTTTGGCGGTTGTGACGCAGAAGAAGGATTCCCTTTGAAAGATCGAAAAGGTTTCTTGGGAGCAGAGGATTCTGCGACCTATTTTTTGATTTCTACCATTTCGTTAGACATTGTTTTGAAGACTTTCTGAAGGCCTTCAAGATCGAAAGGGTCGTATTATCGCTCCAAGAAACTCTCCTAGGTTGTAGCTCGGAGATGCCTGGTAACATATAAATTAAACTTATTGTTGCAATGGATGAATGGAAGGAATGATGCTCGTTCAAGCTAGATAACCACTTCTACTTTGTTTCACTCTAGACATGCGTGAACACCCCCAGACTACAAGGCTTTAGACCACCAACTACTCACAGTTTAGAGATAGGGTGAATATGGAGAATACTAACCACACCAACAGATGCACAAGACCATGTGATGGCTGGTTGCAACTAGTAAGAAGCCTATAAATCTATTCTACTAATGCACAGACAGGATGCTAGCTCTCTAACACTAGATAGAAAGAAACCTGGAAAACTGATTCAATGATACATTCAACAATCTAACACATAGATAGGATGACATCTTTCTAGGGTTAAACCTTAACGATCAAGAATACAGCATATCAGGCACAGCTCAGAACAGATAGAAAGTGGAAAGTGAGCAGTTAATAGCAAAAGAATCTTGTATTAGCTGAAAATGAAGACGAGATACTACAAGTGGCAAAATATCCACAGTCTCCAGAGGTTGAACCTTACATCAAAACATCAACCATCAACCCTAATTACATCTTTTTTGTGGGTATTTATAGATTTTACATTACAAAGGCACTTGGCCGTTTAGGTATGGAGGGGTCATAATTGACCACCAATTGCATTTAACTACTTGATGGAGTCTCTGAATATGCTTGTTTGCTTCAGTGAGTGAATCTAATCCTTTCAGGTGTTGTGTTGTCCTCTTAGGCAGTTGGAGTGTTCATACTAGTGTAGCTCCATAACTGGTAAATGCTGCTATAGGATTGTGCTCTGTCCTTCTTTCCCTTGACCATACTATATGTTAAACATGGTTCTTGAGGTCTGTCAGTGGCTAGTCATGGCAAGCTGGCTACCTTCTTCCTTTGGAAAAATGGAGTGGTCAAAGGACGTGGGGTGCATGGGTGAAATGACAAGTCGAATGAGAAAAGATAATGGCCATCGGATCAAGGAAACGGATGGCCAAAAATAGTTTTGCGGGGTTATCAGATGAGGTGGGAATGGATTTGGGCCATTAGATCTTGGGCGGCTAGATCTAACAGTGATCGGGTGGTGAAGCTGCGTGGTAGTTAAACGGGCGGGTGGATAGGTTTGGCGATAAACGATATTGATCACATCACCTTTGAGCATAAAGAAGTAAAAGGACGCGGGTGTACGATCCCACTCAAAGGCCGACACATAGCAGTAGATGAGAGAGAAAAACTTCTCTCATCATGCACTAATGTTTGGTTGGGTTATGGGAGCGAGGAGAGCAAATGCTGTCAGATAAGGCGGAGATGGATCGGATGGTTGGGAAAAGAGCATGCAAGTTGCTTTATCGGGTGCGACAGGAGCCGTTAGATTTCGCAGGGAAAATCAACAGCAGAGATTAAAGGTAATGAGTTTTTTTAAAAGGTGCGAAGTCACATGGCTACGGTTTTTATGGTGGCTCTAAGCCTTCATGCTCGTGGCTTAAGGAAAAAGGGTTTTGTGGTTTTTTTAAAGGAAACAAATAGAGGAAACGGAGATGAAGGGAGGATGAGAGGGTAAAGGAAAGAGGTGAAAATGACCATTATGGGCCTCCTTTGAGCATAAACAACACAACTTAGCTTATCTCTGACCTTCAAAAACCATAGTTATATGGTAGAGCTAACACTGGCTCCTTCTGGGGATGAGATCCTCCTTGTGAGGTCTCAAGAACTGCAGATCATTTCCTTTCCTACAAAAGCCAGATCAGCAAAATTTCCTAGTGTTCCATTGGGCATGGAGTCTAACTAAGCCTACACTAAAACTGATAAAACAACATATTTACAGCATTAAGGCCATAAGACCTTAAATAACATAAACTTTCAAAAATTGCCCATTAACTAGGCCATCAAAAACTGTCTCTCCTTCCATACTTTGCAGCATGAAAGTGTTGTTCCCCTAGATCTGAGAAATGATAAAAGGCCCAGTCCGCAGAGCATCAAACTTCCCATGGTTGCCTTTCTTCTCCTTGAGTGCATCCCATTTAAGAATCAAGTCCCCAACTTGAAAATTGTCTATCTTTGTCTTTCTGTCAAAATCTTCCTTGATTCTCTTTTGATGTACTACATACCTTTCAACCAGTTGTTCTCTGATTTGATGCACTTATGCTAAATCACTGATCCTCCTGGCCATATCATTTTCTTCATTTTGTTCTTCCTGCAAGAATTTTGCCATAGGGAGGGTCAACTAAATTGGGAATGTAGCCTCAGTGACATATACCAGCTTGATTGGAGAATTCCCTATGGATTTCTTGCTAGTCACTCCATCAGCCCACAATGCATATTTCAGCTTGGAATCCTAGTTCTTTTTGTTGTCTTCCAGCAGCTTCTTGATTATCCTTATCAGGCTCTTGTTGGAAGATTATGTTAGACCATTGCCCTGAGGGTAATATGAGGTGGAATGAACTAGCTTAATGCCCATTGAGTCACACATGTCCACCAACTCCTTTGCCCTGAAGGATGTTGCGTTATCTGTAACTAACTTGTGTGAATAGCCAAACCTGATGAAAATATTTTCTGTCAATAATTTCATGACCACATGGTGATCATCTTTCCTAGTAGGGATGGCCTCAATCCACTTATTGAAGTAGTTAGTGGCTACTAAGATCCATTTGTGCTGGCTACTGGAACGTGGATTAATTTCTCCTATGAAATCCAAACCCCACTGCTGAAAAGGGCCACTGGCATGTATTGGCTTTAAGGGCAGGGACTTCAACTGTTGTTTTCCTTCAAATCTTTGGCACCTGTCACATGATTTAAAAAATGAAAAGACATCAGAAAATACGGTGGGCCAATAATACCCAACCTTGAGGATCTTGTGGGCTGTAGTTTTCCAATAGTGGTGTCCTCCAAACATGCTGGAATGAAACTGTTGCATGACCTCCATGGATTGTTCTTTGTCCAAACATCTCAGAATGATTCCAAAGGGGTCTCTCCAGTAGAGCAGGCTTTCATGAATACAATACTTGGCTACTATGAGTTTAACAGTCTTGGCTTGGCCTGAACTAAGGCATGCAGGAACTTCTAGCTTAAGCAAGAATTGAGCTATTGAAGCATACCATTCACAAGAAGCTATATTCTCTGCCAACAACTGGTTTTTTCCTAGTCCAACTATTTCTTCTAACTAACCATCTCTGAAATTGTGCTTATCCAGTTTATGTCCAACATCCTGCAATTTTCTTCAGCCATTAGTTTGGCCAGGCCCTGACCTCTGACAAGCTTGGTGGGCTTCAATTCTATGTTGAATTCGATAAGCTTTGCAATCCACTCAGCCCTTCTTCCATTAACATCTGGCTGCGTTAGGACACCTTTTACTGAAGCAGAGGGCACACATGCAATTACCTTGGAAGGTAGAATGTATATCCTGAAAGCTTTCAAAGATTTGATAAGAGCATATGCCTTTTTTCAATGATATCATACCTCAACTCAGCATCCCTTAAGTTTTTGCTCAAAAATGCCACTGGATGCTCTGAACCTTCATCATCTACTTGCAATAAAACTGCTGCAAGGGTGTCACCTGAGGAAAATGAAAATATATGGAACTCCTTGTTGTATTCTGGGCTAATTAAAGTGGGAGCTTCCATAATAGCCCTTTTTATGGCTTCAAATGATCTTCTTGTTGCATCAGTCCATTTGATTTTTGATCCCTTCTTCAACATGGAGGTGATGTGCTTTACTAATTCTGCAAAATTAGGAATAAACCTCCTTACAAAGTTTATTTTTCCTAGAAAGGATTGGATGTCATTTTTTGATCTTGGGACAGACAAGGTCTATATTGCTTTCACTCCTTTTGGGTCAATTTTGAAACCTGTAGCAGAGACAATGTGTCCTAACAGCTTTCCCTCTTCTGAAGCGAACTGTGACTTCTTAGCTTTGATTGATATCCTAGATCTTCTGCACTTGAGAAACACCCTCTTCAAATGCTGCAAATGGTCTTGATGGTTGCTGGAGTATACTGTTATATCATCTAAGTAGATAAGGACAAACTTATCCTTCTCTCCAACAAATGCTATATCCATAGCTCTCCAAAAGGTTGCTCTAGCATTCATCAACCCAAAAGGCATCTTGGAATACATAAAAGTGCCCCAAGGAGTGGTGAATGAATTCTTTTCTTGGTCATCTGGATGTACAACAACTTGGTTATATCCTGAAAATCCATCCAGGAAATACATCACATTGGCTCCTGAGACTTTCTGTAGCAAATGCTCCATCCTGGGCAAAGGGTAATTGTCCTTCTTAGAGCATTTGTTCAGGTTCCTGAAATAAACACACAACCTGATTTCTCCACTTTTCTTCCTCATCGCAACCAAGTTGGCTACCCACTTTGAATATCTCAGAGGAACTATGATTTTGGCAGCCAAGAATTTCTTGATTTCTTTTTCAATCAGAGGGAGGAGCAAAGGATTTATTGGTCTCAACTTCTACTTGAAAGGGATGGTGTCTTTCTCTAAGGGAATTTTATGTTGGATGATCTTTTTATCATAAGTTTTGAGGTCACTGTATTCCCAGGCAAAAACATCAACAAATTTCTTCATCAAGGTGCAATATTCAGCAGTTTGGGCAACAGACAAAAGGGTGGACAGATTTATATACTTGGGATTATCTCGACTCCCTATGTTATGCCTATGGACTGCAGACTGACCTTCTTTTTGGGCAGCCTTATAAGGCACGTCATTCTGGTCAAACAGCTTCTCTAGTGGCACTAGTCCTCTAGGTATATGATTGCTAGGCAGTTGCACAATGTTGTCTTTGTCAATTTTGTTTCTAAGCTGGGGCTGGGGACTTTCCTCCCGGGCTTCATTCTCATGGTCAATTTGCATTTCAGAGAATTCATAAATGACTTGTAGAAACCTATTTACCTCATCATCATCCTCAAAACTTTCCAATGCTAAATGTTATTAGGCAAGGATGGTCTATATTTGATCTGGACTTCATAGACCAAGTTAGGAGGAATGGGAGGGATGAACATGCTAGCATACACAGCAAGGGAATCAACAAGCTGATTTTTTACTCTAGTGATATATGAGATACAAAAACTATCAAAAGAATCTTTCAGTCTCCATACCTCATCCCTATATTCTTTTAGCCTTGGGTGCCCTGCTTGGAACGTTTTGTTCACTTGTTGAATGATGAGATCAGCATCTCGAAACACCTTTACATTTTTGATTCCTCTGTCTTTGGCAGCGTTTAAGCCCAATATCACAACGTCATACTCTGCTATGTTGCTAGTGACCTAAAAAGTCAGCTTAAAAGACAGATGTGTGCATTCGTTTTTTGGAGATACCAACACCACTCGTGCCCCTGCAGTTTCTTTTGAGCAAGCTCCATCAAAGAACATGTCCCAAGCTCGTGTTCCCTCTTCTTCCATAGCCCGACCCACTGGTTTCCTAATCTGTATTGAGGCCTTCTAAGATTCTTCAATTTTGAGAATGCATGCCCCAAAGTCAGTTTCCACAGCATAAATAGGATGATTAGAAGGATTCTCCTCATCACTAATGATATAGGCCAGCTAGGCTTCTCTATACATCCTTCTACTTTCACCCCCAAAGACTAGGACAGTGGCATAAGATAAGTCATTTTGTAATGTCCCACCTAATCTCTTAATCCACCCTCTGGACAGCAGCATGCGAAACTTAGGGGGGACATCTGCTACCACAATATCCATCATCATGCTCTTCACGGGCAGTTGAGTTAGGGTAATAGCTAAATCTTTGATCAACCCCAGACATTTCACCTTCCTTGAATCAAATCAGAATAAATCATGATATGGTCTGGTGATATCAAGGCCCAACTCTTCAATGGCGGCCTTGGGCATCAGATTATGGCTAGCCCCTGTGTCCAGCAGATAGTTGTGGAGGATTTTGTCATGAATGGTAAAGGATACATAAAATGATGGAGAAGTATCATCAGCTGGTTCAGTCATTGGGCTAACCACAACTACAGGTTTATCATCTTGTAAATTTACATAGTCAGTGGAGGCTTGTGTGGCTTTCAGCACAAGGGCATCTAGAATAGGCTTTCTAAAAACCTCACTCTTTACAAGTTCTATCAGAGGTACAGATATTTTTAACTTCTGGACTTCTAATTTGAAATTGAAAGGGGAAGGGGACTTTTCAGGGCCTCTTATCTCTTGAGCTGGCACTTTAAGGGTGATAGGATCAGCTACTAGTCTTTTCTATTTGTTAATTTGTTGCTCTGTTGGGACATTAACTCTTTGGACAGGATTCTCCTTGACATTGCTTGTTCTTGAACTCAGATTATATATTTGCTATTCATCAGTCTACAGAGCAGCTTCTCTATCCCACTCTTGATTGGTCTAGTCCTAGAGTAATGATTCTTCATAGGCAACCAATGTCAAAAAGGCAGCACTGCCCTTATCTTCCATGCAATGAATTTCATCCTCTTCGTCTAGCTTTTCTTCCTCCATAACTACATTTTGGAAAGGAGATTTAACCCTCTAAATGATCTACAATTGTTCATTCGCTCTTCTAAATGGATTTGGATTTCTTGGAGCGAGTGTGTTTGGAAGCCTTGCTTTCCCAGAGCTCTGCTCAACCTTCATCTTAGATATTTCAGCAGCTAATGACTCTATCATTTTAGTCATTTTGTCTATTTTGTACTCTGAAGATGAAGCGGAGGAAGAAGAAGCCTCACCTCTCTGCCTCCTTCTATCGGCATGGCCTTTGAGCTTTTTTGCAGCCATGATATTAGATTCCACCTCTAAAGTTGCATCTTGCATTTCAGCTAGAGTGGCACATCTTCTTTCTCTCAATAGCAGGCAGAAATCAGAGTCAAAATCATTGGCATAGGTGAGTTTGGCAGAGATGGGGGTAGGCTTTACTTCCGCTAGTATCTTGCTATACATATGATTGAATATTTTATTAAAATCATACAATGATTCCCCATTTTCCCTCTTAAGGTTGCCAAACTCAGTATTGTAATATAGCAGGTCTTTCTTATCCCCCCAATGCTTCAAAAATACATCGTCTAATGCTTCAATGTCTGTTATAAACCTAGGGGTCAACTCTCTAAACCATTTTCTAGCCCCTCCATCAAGGCTTTGGACAAATATTCTCATCCACACATCATCTTCATTGATATCTAGGTTATCAGCATAGCTATAAAAAGACTCAAGGTGTTCTTCAGTTGTTACTCCCTCTGTACCAATTAACTTAGGCATATATTTCTGATATTCTCATGTAGGCATGGAATTCAAAGGAACAAGTAGGAACAGGGGCCCATACCTAGCAGCTATGATTCTTTCCATTTTGGTGGGTGCTTTTTGACCTACCATGACTGGGGTAGATGGAGGGGTACTAGTCGTTTGGGTGATAGAAGGCTGAGATATGAATGATAGGTTAGAAGGAAACTGATGGACTATAAGGGAGGTTTTCTTTGGACTGGTATCCAAAGGGGTATTTATCGAACAATGAGCTTTATGAATCTCTGGAAATCTTTCTTCATTGATAGTACTAGGCTCTATACTCTCAACATATACATGCTCAACTACAAGCCTCTCTTGCAGAGATACGTAAGATTTTTTAGGCTTACCTGATCTTGATGCTCCTTTCTGTGATGTTTTTCTTTGCTTGACAATCTTCTCAGGGTCAGGCACTAGGTCAGCTGGTGATTTTTGAGGATTTCTTCAAGTATGCCTCATAAACTGAGCCAGAACTATGAAGTGGAGTCGCCAAGGTTGGTCCTCCAGTAGAGTCGCCAGATAGATGATTACAACCAAGAATGTGTCCAAACTTTGTCTATCATCAAAGTTGGATCTGTGTTATTTTCCCGGGGAAGCTGAGCTTCAATCTCCAATCCCCCGCAATGGCACCAATCATGTAATCACTCCAAGAAACTCTCCTAGGTTGTAGCTCAGAGATTCTTGGTAACATATAAATTCAACTTATTGTTACAATGGATGAATGGAAGGAATGATGCTTGTCCAAGCCAGATAACCACTTCTACCTTGTTTCACTCTAGACATGCGTGAACACCCCCAAACTACAAGGCTTTAGACCCCCAACTACTCACAGCTTAGAGATAAGGTGAATATGGAGAATACTGACCACACCAGCAGATGCACAAGACCATGTGATGGCTGGTTGCAACCAGTAAGAAGCTTGTAAATCTATTCTACTAATGCACAGACAAGATGACAGCTCTCTAACACTAGATAGAAAGAAAGCTAGAAAACTTATTCAATGATACATTCAACAATCTAACACATAGATAAGATGATAGCTTTCTAGTGTTAAACCTTAACGATCAAGAATACAACATATCAGGCACAGCTCAGAACAGATAGAAAGTGGAAAGTGAGCAGTTAATAGCAAAAGAAGCTTGTATTAGCTGAAAATGAAGACAAGACGCTACAAGTGGCAAAATATCCACAGTTTCCAGAAGTTGAACCTTACATCAAAACATCAACCATCAACCCTAAATACATCTTCTTTGTGGGTATTTATAGATTTTACATTACAAAGGCACTTGGATGTTTAGGTATGGAGCGGTCATAATTGACCACCAACTGCATTTAACTGCTTGATGGAGTCTTTGAACATGCTTGCTTGCTTCAGTGAGTGAATCTGATCCTTTTAGGTGTTGTGTTGTCCTCTTTGGCAGTTGGAGTGTTCTTACTAGTGTAGCTCCATAACTGGTAAATGTTGCTACGGGGTCATGCTCTGTCCTTCTTTCCCTCGGCCATACTGTATGTTAAATGTGGTTTTTGAGGTCTGTCAGTGGCTAGTAATGGCAAGCCGGTCACCTTCTTCCTTTGGACAAATGGAGTGGTCAAAGGACGTGGGGTGCATGGGTGAAATGACGATTCGAATGAGCAGAGATAATGGTCGTCGGATCGAGGAAACGGATGGAGGAAAATGGTTTTGTGGGGTTATTGGATGAGGCAGGAGCGGATTGATTTTGGGCCGTTAGATCTTGGGCAGCCAAATCTAACGGTGATCGGGTGGTGAAGTTGCATGGTAGTTAAATGGGCAGGCAGATAGGTTGGGTGGTAAATGGTATTGATCGCACTGCCTTTGAGCATAAAGCAGTAAAAGGACAGGGGCATGTGATCCAATTCAGAGGCCGACACATAGCGGCAGATGAGAGAGCAAAACCGCTCTCATCACGTGCTAACGTTTGGTTGGGTTATGAGTGCGAGGAGAGAAAATGTTGTCAGATCAAGCGGAGATGGATTGAACGGTTGGGAAATGAGTGCGCAGGTTGCTTTATAGGGCATGACAGGAGCCATTAGATTTGGCAAGGAAAATCAACGGTGTAGATTAAAGGTGATGAGTTTTTTTGAAAGGCTTGAAGTCACATGGCTGTGATTTTTATGGCGGGTCTAAGCCTTTGCAATCGGGGCTTAAGGAAAACGGGTTTTGTAGTTTTTTAAAAGGAAAAAAATGGAGGAAACGGAGATGAAGGGAAGATGACTGGGGTAAAGGAAAGAGGTGAAAATGACCATTATGGGCCTCCTTTGAGCATAACCAGCACATCCAAGCTTATCTCTGACCTTTAGAAACCATAGTTATATAGCAGAACTAACAGGTCCTTTGAAGCTTTCTTCTTAGAGTCATCCTTAAATGTTACTTTCTTTGACTTCCTTTCGTTTGTTTGTGATCTTTTTTCCAAGGCTATGATTCTTCTTTCTACAGATAGGGCTTCTTTCATCTTTTCTACAAGGGTAGCCTTATTGGCTCTATCTACAAAAATCGCAATATTAGAAGGAAGAGATGATATATACCATTCCATTTGTACATCTACAATAGGTTTAGAGGTGGCTGGGATTTTGTTTAGCAATTTGTCAAATCTGGACTTGAAATATTTGATCCTTTCATCTGGATTAGCTTTCAAATTAGAAAGATCATTTATCAAGGATGCTATGGTTCTATCATCACCAGATTTTGCAAGAAATACTTCTTGAAAAGTATCCCAGTCTCTAATTGAACCCGCTGGAAGGGAAAAATACCAAGACCCAATAGATCCTTGGAAAGTATAAGGAAACAATCTGATTACAACATATTCATGTGTAACCCTATTGAGATTCATGGCTAACATAAAAAAGGTTAGATCTTCTTTGACCGGAGAGCATCGTTAGGATTATACTTAGGCAACCATTTTTCTGGGTTTGCTGGGAGTGCATTTGGATTTGAAACTAGGACAACACCAGGATTTGTCCAAGGTTGATTGGTCATAACTTGAGTTCGGAACTAAGAATATGGGAAGGTCGGTCCAGAAGTAGGTATAGATGGTGAAGAACTTACTACTGGGTTAGCACTATTAATTGTAGTACTAATTGGAAAAGTGGATAGGTGAGAAGTTGTGAATTGAGTAGAAGTGGATGGGGAAGTGAATGGATGGAAACGTAATGTGATCTCACTATTGTCTGATTTAGATCTTGATGAAGTAACTTTCTTGCATCGTGGAGGGATGGGGAAATCAAAACGAATGACCCCAAGTCTTTCACTTTGCAGTCTATTCAATACACCAGTTTGTTGTAATAAGGAGGTAACATTGTAACACCCTCCTCCCACACCTACCCAAGTAACTGTCCAGCCGATGTAAACATGCGACGAAAGCCTAGTATGATAGGATTCAACCTCCTTAGTGACTTTAAGGAAATGGAATTGATAGAACATCACATTCAATCATCCAACTTCATCCAAATAACCTTTAGGAGACAAGTCAGCCACTCAAACTGCGTATCCCTAGGTTCAAATGTTGTTTGAGAGACTTAAGGGCAGGGTAATGCTCCCTAAACACTACCCAGGTGAGTTAGTTTTAGGACTAACACTCCCCATACACTGGCCAGGTGCTTTATAATGCTTCCCAGACACTGCCTAGGCAAGTTAGTCTCAGCACTAATGCTAGCATTCTAGGATTCGAGCCACCTTTTTCGGCCTAGAGCCCGGGACACTGCTCAGAATGGGATGATCATTTAGAATTGGTAAGGATACGAGGTAATAAGGATACAAAAGCAATAATATGAACAAAATCATAACCAGGCCCCTACTAGCCATGACAGGCATTTCATCAAACATATCATCAACATGTAACCTATAGGTGTAAACAATAGAGTTAAGTGTAGGGATATCATACTTATTTGAGAATCCCTATGAAACATTGTTCCCTCACGCCATTTGTTGCATTATCCTCCATCAATTCATAAACACATTATCCATTCATATTCAAGCAAAACATGCTGAAAACCATACATAGTTGCTGTCATGAAATGTGCATATAACCAACATAATAGGAATAGAAATAGAATAAACATATTAGTCATCAAATCCATAAATACATTAGTACCTTTACACATGAAAATCAAGGGAATGGATTTCTCATTAATGAATAAAATGAACCAATCAAAGATGGGACTACCACGTTCCACTTGACCATAGAATGGTTGTGCCAAATCTATCTTCAGTCATTCACCCTCGTGCCATATTCCAAGCATTAATGTGGGATCTCATAGAGCACATCAATCAAAACTGATCCAGGGCTTCTAGAGGCCATCAACCTCAACCCATCAAATAGTGATTCCACCTCACGGTCAGACATCACCAAAAACCATCATCAGATTGGTCTCCATCCAAGCCTTCCAAGGCTTCCAGAGCGTTTGTCCAACCAAGGCTTCTAGAACTAGTAACTGAAAGCACAGCTAATGCAGGGCTTCTAGAGCGTTTGTCCAACCAAGGCTTCCAGGACTAATAACTCAACCCACCAAGGGCTTCCAGAGCGTTTGTCCAACCAGGGCTTCCAGGACTAGTAACTCAACCCAAGTTGTTACAGGGCTTCTAGAGTGTTTGTTCAACCAGGGCTTCCAGGACTAGTAACTCCACCAAAGCTATGAAAACATGAGAACCAACCAAAAAAATACAATGAAAGTAAACCCACAATCACCATGGTTATCCAGGAAATAGAAAGGCTAGGCAATCCACTATCAATCTAGGAAATCCTCCATGCCAATGATAGATCACAACCAAGAAACCACATGCATGTTCCATGCATGTCAAAACTAAGGAAGAAACCATACATGCAACTCGATACCTGCAAGAAAATATGATGTAGCTACTAATGTCGATGCCCTCTTGCACTTTCCTACTCTTCCTTTGCCTTCTTGCTATAAGAATCCAAGTATGCCACACCCTCCAAGTGTGCTCCAAGAAAAACCTAAGTAGCGAAGAGTATGAGAGAGAGAGAGAGAGAATAATGTGAGAGCTCCAAATTGAATTGACAAAAGCTTACCAACTAATCCTCATAAGCCTTTTTATGAATGAGGCCTCTATTTTCTTCATTTTCCATTATTTTCCTTCATTTTCCTCCTCACATGCAACCTGTGACCTTTCACCTTCTTTTTCTCCTAATTTCCATTATTTTAATAAATAAATGTGCCAAAATTCCTTTTAATTCCTTATCCATTGCCTTTGCCAATTTCCTTAGCCATAGATAATCAAATGAACACCCCCTAAGATGTCTTGCCCAACATTCAGCTTGGAATACATGTCCCAGTCATCCGTGGTTATTGTTTTTAACATTTATTACATGGAATTTTCACCAGGGCTATTACAGAACCCTCCCCTTGGAGGACACCGTCCTCAGTGTTGAATCACACATACACCATAACAACCTATTGATAGAAGACATATTGTTCATGGAGATTTATAACCCATCTCGATGCAGTATTTACAATGAAAGATCTACTCAAGACATAACATCATGAAAACATGACAACATACCGCATAGTGGAGCTTTATAACATAGCTCATTACAGTATTTACAATGATCATCCTGCTTAAAAACTCATATGACATCATAACGTCATGATAACATAACCACATGATAGCATAATAACATAACACCCATACTGCATAGTGGAGCCTTATAACACAACTTGTTAAGGTATTTACATCCATACACGGGTGTACATATAACAACCTCATCAAAATATATATACCAAAACATATGCCAAATCATATACCAAACATATACCAATCATACAGTAATCATCATATGGCATCTATCAAAACATCACAAGGCATATATTAAAACATCATATAGCATGTATCAACCAACATAAAGCATATGTCAAATCATCATAAAGCATATATCAACCATCATAAAGCATATATCAATCACCATAAAGAATATAATAAACCAACACAAATCAAATACTAAACCATTGTAAATCAACTACCAACCCACCATAATCAACCACCAAAACACCAAATCAGCTGTTAATTCTTGTAGCTGATTTCAACTACCCAATGGGACATGTTCATGATTCCTTTACTACGCACATAACTTCCATCAGTTTTAAAATAAATTAAAATAAATTAACATCATACCTCATTGGTATCTCTTAAATAAGGTACATTTGCAATCATCTTCGCTTCTTGTCACAATAAGTCAAGCTAGCATATTTGACCAAATCAACATTGTTGGGTGCAAGAATTACACTTAAGCAAACTCCTCAACACTTCATTTGTCAACCCGGGGGATCTGTAAACTTAGAGACGAAGCATGGGCAATGCCAGAGATGGTATGAATCTTTCTAATATAAATCCCTACTTTCTTTAAAGGAAATATTGTAGAATCAAACTAAAAAGATAAAAAGGCAACTTGAACCATCAAAATAATCTAAGACTGGAACAAGGAAGAATGCATTTGCAAGAGGGAATTAAATATAAAGAGCAATCACTCTAGCTAATTATTGTTTTAACTACTAAGTGTTTGTTTTTCTTTAGTAGAGACACTTAGCAGTGCCTTTAGATGGGCCCTTAAACCTGCTCCTTTAGAGATTTCCTTCTTGCCTAATCTGTCATGTACTATTGCAGTTTGCTTGCACTAGTGCAGGAACAAAGATTTATTCAGAAGATATAAATGGTGTCTTTACTAAAGGCTTTTTACTTCCTGCAAGGGCTTGAACTTTTCCAGGTTCAAAGCACTCAGATCCCATGGCAAGAAACTAGTTCTTGCACCAGATCAGAGCTTCTTGCACTTAGCATTTAATTCTTAAAATGAATTCTTAGTTATTGCAAGTGATATTATACTATTAAATCAATTTGCACACATAAAAAGTGAATGTTTCTGATCTTGACATAGTGCATGTTACACTAAAATTTGTCACCATGACTATTTGCAGTTAGTATGGCTCCATCAACTGTCATACTATGCTCCTTGGCAAGTCTCATACCTCTGCTCTCCATGTCAAACTTCAAGAAAGAGAGAAAGTCTTTAAAAATCTATTTATCTCTAGGTACGCAATTTCTCTCAGCCTTACCTGCGTGTACGCAACCCAAGTTCACAATACCTGCGTACTTGTACGCTCTGTATGTAAAGGGGTGGGTGCGTACCCCTGTAAAGGTAAAAAGGCGCGAGTTTCATCTTAAAAAAGTTACTTGTGGTCATTTCTAGAGCATTCTAGAAGCTTGTTCGACGTGTATTGAGCGCCTCCGGATGGTTCATGTATCCCTATGAAAGAGGAACTTATCCCATCAAGAGGGGAGCTATCCCATCCAAAGAGGAGTATCCCATTGATGTTGGAACTGAATAACCTCCTCTAGAATACTATAAATACAGGCATTGGGCCAAAGGAGGGGAGGTTGAAAGCTGAACATTCTAAAGGGTAAATGCTGCTGGAATTGGGACTTCCATTGTTGACTTGTGAGGAGAGATCACTATCCTTCCTTGTTGCCATATTGGGAGTGGGTGAGCTTGTCAAAGTAGAGGAAATCTCTTGTTGGACCCTGGGAGGAGCTTGCACAACACCAAGGCTCAGGTTGTAATGGTTCCTTTTTTGTTTCCTTAATACAAATAAGTCCATTCTTCTCAATGATTTGTTGTTAATGAATTATTTCATGTACTCCTTGGTCTATGTGATGAATATGCTTTGTTTTATGAAATATTCAGGTGTTATGTAATCGTTTGTCTTGTTAGTGTATGCAGGTCTTAACGTGAAGGAGGAGCTCATCTGGATCAGCAAGGCTGGACTGCTACAACAAGCGTTGGACCTAAGGTAAGATCGGAAAACACTTGGTTTCTCATAGAATAATGTATGTTTAGAGAAGGATTGCTCTTGTTTGGTTTGTTTGTCACTAGAGAGTCTTAGACTCCTAGGGAGGTTAGGTTTGTCCGCAAAAATAACTCTTTCCGCATGACAAATTGGCGACTCCACTGGGGAATCCATTGATGTGATTGATTTTTCCTTTGAGCATTACTTTGATCTGAAAGGAGTCTTGTTTCTTTTGCTTTTTGGTTGCTTGACTGTGTTTTTGGGTGGCTTAGCTTAGGGTTGAGTTAGAACTTAGGTTTT
>APFE030878224.1:141902-274702 GCA_000404065.3 Pinus taeda
AGGACGGGTTATGTACTTGATTTCAATCCCCTTGTCCTGGTCCTGGTTGTTACACCACTCTAGCCGGAGGCTAGTAAGGGATTGGCCACCCGGCCTAGTCCCGAATAGAGATAGGTGTTCGCCTTTGTTAGGCAAACCAGTAAGGAAGTATATGTCAGAGGCCTCAATCTCGAGCTGAATGCCTCCGATGTAGAAGCACTGATCCTGGATATGCCACCTCTCCACTAGCCACTCCAGAAATGGTACCTGAGCCCTCATGCCCGGAATGACCCAGTATTTGTATAGCCCGCATGCTCGTAAAGCATCAGTAGTCGGTTGATGATTCAAAGTAGTCGAATCAACATCTTCGTGTTCTCTTTCTCTCCAATCCAGCATGGTGAATATCCTACACACCATAAAAAGTGTTTTAGTAAGCATGAAATCAAATTTTGAAGGTTTCTTTGGAAGTTATGAGTTTAGGGTGCACTTTGCACGGGGTACGCACCCCGCCTTCAGGAACAGAGCGTGGGTACGCACCTGGCCTGAAGGTGAGTTGCATACCCCGACCCTTTTTCCTTTAAGGAAAAAGGTCGGGGTACGCAGGTTACCCATGGGCCACCTGCGTACCCCGAGAAGCGCGCCCCAAAACCCTTTTGCCCCCAAAAAATAAAACTAAAACCTAAAAATGAAATTCAAATGGATGAAATTGAAGAGGAGGATGTTGTGGATTACCTGGAGCTGACGGCGTTCGATTCCGACGGTCTGATTTTCCGCAATCTCCACAAGAAGTTTCTTGCCCAAAAGCTCTTTTCTCAACCTCAACAGTAAAATGGTAAAAATGACATGGTAAAAGGTCTTTTTATAGGTTTTTTGGATGAATAAATGTTATATTTGTTTATTTTTCACCATGGAAGGTCATTTTAATGCATTTTTGCCCATCTCAAACAGGTATGAGTAATGTGTCACTTTTGTGCAGGACAGAGGGACTTTCAGGGAAACTTGTCACTTTTTCACAAATCAGACATCAGAGTCATCTTTTAAGCCCTTTTCTGACTCCTAAAAACTGAAAAAGATTGCCGAGCGTTTCTTTTACACTCGTTAAAACGGAATTAAAAGACGGTCCCCTTATAGCCCTTTTCTGACCGTAAAAACAGGAAAAGATTTCCGGATTTTTGTCGTTTCAAATTCGATACTGGAAATAAAACGACGTGTCCTTGATCGCTTTTTACTTTTCGGTCAAAGACACTAATCATGAAAGTACTCCTTGGTCACAAGAGCAAGCGGTTCTCCTAGGTATTATTTTATACTTTTTCGGGCTTAGGAGACACAAATTTACGAAAAAGTCCAATCTGGAGTCTTCTTAAGTTTTTCAGACTCTCTAAAATTGAAAAACGCCGAGTTTCTCCTATACTGGACTCGTTAAACTTTCACAGTAAAGGACCTGTTCCATTACAAACAGGAACGGACCACTCCTTCTTAGGGTTCGAATCAAAACTAAGTTGGACTCATCCGAAGGATGAGCTTATAAACAAGCATATGTTATCCTCCTCAAGCTTGTAAAAAATAAAGAGGTACTTGCCAGAAATGGTAGGGGAAAAGAGAGAAGAATGAGCCTATTTGATATCCTTTGTCTCAGAAGAAACCTTATTACCACTCTTGAACACGACACTTTTTCATTCACCTGGGTTGGGAAATCCTTTGCCTCACAGTTGATCAAACCACATTGAAATTCTTCAGTTGGGTTCCGGATATTAACTTTGAGTCATTCGTCACCAAGCCATCTATTGTGTCGTTATGTGTTCAAGAGGTCTGCAAACAAAACATTCAACTGCAAAATACCTGTCACCCATTTTGACCATCCCTGAGTCAGTCCCTACAGCAACATTTCTTCAACTTGAACTATGATTTCGTGTTGTGGGCTTGCCTGCGACGGGTCACTTTTTATCGACATCAACACATTATCTAGAGGGATGACTTAGAAATTGTCAGTACCTTGAAGTCTGCATGCATCAATGGCAGGTTTCTCACCTTTGACGTCAGTTTACATCATTGACTTTCGATTGAAGGACTTCGTGAAATGTTCGACATCGACTCATTCATTCACATCTCATGGATTGTACTGGGTACTTTGAGAACCATTGACATCACTGGTGGCCTCTCTCACACTTGCTAACAGTTTACATCATCGACTGGTAATCAAGTGGTTTCTACCATGTTCGACATCGACTCATTTATTCGCATGGCTAGAATCGTACCATTTCGGGAAGTAGAAATGAAGACCCTGGATCTAGTCTCCACCATCCAGGCTGCGAGGAGTTTTGTATTCATTATATAGTAGACCAATTATAAACAGATGGCTGCGTCCATACTGTGTCTACATGAGTCTATGATTATGATGTACTGCGAAATCATTCCTATATCAGAGCAGTAGTTAGTCTGTTAGTTAAAGTTTTTTGATCTGAGTATGGGAATGCCTACCTCAGCGATGATATAATCTTATACATGTATTTTGTGTTGAAAATTGCAGGTTCTGACTGGAATCTCCACAAGATAATCCTTGAAATGATAAAGTACTTCACCCTTCCTATATGATATAAAACCCTAATCTATTACAGACTTCATACTTTAGTGGGCAATCTGTTACACTAAAATTTTTCACCATGACTGTTTGCATTTAGTATGGCTCCATCAATTGTCATACTATCCTCCTTGGAAAGTCTCATACCTCTTCTCTCCATATCAAACTTCAAGAAAGAGAGAAAGTCTTTAAAAATCTATTTATCTCTGGGTACGCAGTTTCTCTCAACCTTACCTGCGTGTACGCAAACCAAGTTCATAATACCTGCGTACTTGTACGCTCTGTATGTAAAGAGGTGGGTGCGTAATCCTGTAAAGGTCAAAAGGCGCAAGTTTCATCTTAAAAAAGTTACTTGTGGTCATTTCTAGAGCATTCTAGAAGCTTGTTTGACGTGTATTGAGCGCCTCTAGATGGTTCATTTATCCCTATGAAAGAGGAACTTATCCCATCAAGAGGGGAGCTACCCCATCCAAAGAGGGGCTTATCCCATTGATGGTGGACCTGATTAACTTCCTCTAGAACACTATAAATACAGGCTTTGGGCAAGAAGGAAGGAGGTTGAAAGCTGAATATTCCAAAGGGTAGATGCTGCTGGAATTAGGACTTCCTTGTAGAAGCTTGTGAGGAGATATTCCCATCCTTTCTTGTTTCATTTGGAAGTGGGTGAGCTTATCAAAGTAAAGGAAAACTCTTACTGGACCCTGGGAGGAACCTACACAACACCAAGGCTCAGGTTGTAATGGTTTCTTTTGTTTCCTATTAATACAAATAAGTCCATTCTTCTCAACAATTTGTTATTAATGAGTTGTTTCATATACTCCTTGTCTGTATGTTAAATATGTTTAATTTTATGAGATATTCAGGTGCTATGTAATCGTTTGATTGTTAGTGAATGCAGGTTTCGAAGGGAAGGAGGAGCTCATCCTGATCGACGAGGCTAGACTACTACAACAGCGTTGGACTACAGGTAGGATCTAAACACTTGATTTCTTATATGGTAAATGCATATTTAGAGAAGGATTGCTCTTAATTGTCTTGTTTGTCACTAGAAAGCCTTAAGCTTCTAGGGAGGTTGGTTTTGTCCGCAAAATTGACTCTTTCCGCCTGATAGTGCAGGAATAAAGAAACAATCAATATACATTTATCCTATCATAAGAATTTCATGAAAGAAAGAATATTGCGGGAAGTAGACTTAAGAAGGCTTGCTGCATCACACCAATGTGCACTGGTGTAGGTTCATTTCTCCTACTTGGACCAAGTGGGGAAACCAACCAAACAGAACTGCAGAAAAGGAAATATCACACCAACATGCACTGGTGCAGGTTTATTTCTCCTGCATGGACCAGGCAGGGAAAACCAATCTGAAATGAAGTGCAGGAAAGGAAATTTATCTACTTCACACAACGGATCCGCTTTCACTCAAACAAGAATGCATGTTCTTAAAATTAAATCACACTTGACAATGTAAACACAAATTACAGGAAACAGGAAATGTGGTAAACGTACTTGGTTGGCTGGGCCCTAGCCAACTAGCACATTTCCCCTTTAAATAAAAATTTTGTTCAGTACTTCAATCAATTCATCAGCTCAAATACAGAAATTTGATTTGTAAAACATGAGGTGAAGCTCCCTTTTATTAATTCACTGAGGCAAGTACATACATGAATACATCGTCTAGCCCAAATTCGGGCGATAACAAAATATAGCAACCTATTATCGCCTCTCTAGCTGTGTCTCTGTTCTATCCCAAAAAGCTCCCTTAGTCCTATTTACATTCTACATTATATAGATCTTTGGCCAAGTTCCAAAATAGATCTTTGAACCGATTACATAACCAACAACAAAATTTAGCTTCTCGGCCTTTAAACTTAGACAGTTAACAAAACTGGTCGTAGCCAATCTCTAGCTTTTGTTTTTGACAGTTTTGAACTCGGCTGCCTTTGGATCGATCTTGTTGTCATTGTTGAAGCTGCTCAAAATAGGGCAGTTCGATCTCGGATGCCTTTGGATCATTCTTATTGTCGTGGTTGAAGTTGCTCAAAACAAGGCAGTGATCAAGGAGGTTCGAATCTGCTGCAAGGATTTGTTGTGCTGGCAATGGTGCAAGATTCAATCCTGCACTAGGATCAGTAGTCACAATAAGTACTATAACTACCAAATAAACAGTGGAGATATTGGTAAGTTTCAAAGAGTGATTAAAAGTAAGAAATCATGTAATAGATGATTAATTAATGTTAAGTTAAGTTAAAAATATGAAAGATAAAGTTTATACGAAATATGTCACCGTGCTTGTACTGGAGCAAGATGACAGTGTATAAGAGACGTAAAACAACAGTAAATGGTTATGATTTAGGAAGGGGAAAATGGCAAAAAGAGAGCAATTTAGGGGGCTAACAAACATGTATAAAAATATCACATTAGGTTAGCTCAAAACATAACCATTGAAATAATAAATCACATATAACCATCATAAATAAAAGTCATAGATCACATGTAATCATCATAGACCATAATCATAAATCACATGCATACTAGCACCAAAATACAATACCAATACTTATCCTTTCATCAATCCTTAGCTTCTACCTTCATCTTTATTCCATATGCACTCTGGATCAATTACTACACCTGAAAAACACCCAGTTCCTTCTCCTCAACCATGTGTATAGACACATAGTGTGCAGCACACACATACAACCACACGACATACTACACCGTGCATACATGCATCTACACCTAACATACAACACATACACCTACACCTAGTATATACAATACAATGCATCCATCTATACCCGATGTGAAATACCACCCAATACATGTACCTGCATAGAGTACAACACAAAGAGTACACACACTGCAACGCCACGACTACATGATGCACATACATAATACTGTATGCCCATAACATAGCATGGATGACATGCACACAATACCACACGTACACCAGTACCATATATACAACATGTACATAGTACCACCGGTACACCACACCACCGACACAATGTGTGCACAACATCACATGTACATGGCACCACCTGCACAACGTGTACATCACTCCACATGTGCACTACACCACTATACAATGCATACACAATACCACATCTACACAGTACCACATGCATGATATGTACACGACACGACATGTACACAGTCCTACATGCACGAAATGTACATAGCACCACATGCACACAGCGCCACTTGTACAATATGTACACAACACCATATGCACATGACACCCCTTGTACTATCATGCACACCACACCATATGTACATAGTACTAATGTATCATATGCACGCAACACCACTTGTACATAGCACTGCATATATAACACATACATAGCATCATTTGTACAAGCACTGCATATCGAACATGTACATAGTGCCATATGCACACAACACCACATATTCATCATGCACATAGTATAATATGTACACAATACCACATATTCAACATGTACATAGCACCATTTATACCTAGTATTGAATATGTAACATTCATACAACACTATCTGTACTAACACCCCATATGCAATATTTGCACAACCCTATTTGTACCATCATGTACATAACATTGCATAAATAACATGTACACATGTTATGCATACAAAACACCACAAGTGAACACATCATATATGCAACATGTACACATGTTATGCATACAAAACACCACAAGTGAACACATAATATATGCAACATGTACAACATATACAACATATGCACAATAATAGTACCACACATCCAAAACCACAATGTCCTTACCAAGAAACCTTGCTTCCGGTATCTCGTCCATGCTTATCCTAGCATGTCGTAGACCACACTGCTTTCACTTTGCTGATGTGTCCTTCAACATTACCTGTCATAACATAAATATAGGCATAATACAAGTATAAAATACCAAATCATATCCACATGATATTGACCTCGTATGTTTGTTGTGACTACTCTTCCCAATTGATTCCTCATAAGACCAGGAACCACTTCATGTTGTTCTCCTGCATAAGCAATCATTCCTCCACAAGAATGATCCCTGACAACCCTATCAGAGAGTAACATAGATACATGGATACATACATATCTATATAAATATTAGCATAAAACAATCATGATCCTATCAGACAATGACATACATACATACATACATACATACATACATATATACATATATAAACATCAACATAATCATGATCATAACAAAATTTCCAGATAACATAAGGTCAAGGTCAAGAGAACTTCTTGTATTCATGCATGACATGCATGATATTGAGAACAACAGTTTCCAATAGAGCCAAGGCATCTGATGCCTCAGATCCATTTACTCTACCTTTTCTAGTTACATTTCTCATGTTTGTACTGCCATGGTCCATTTACCACAATGAACCCAACCAATCCAAATGACTGTCATAGTCTTACCTTCTTCTATGCTCACTCATGCACATAGCTTCATCTAATTCTTTCATCACCTATTTTGTGCCACACAGCTCTCCCTGAGATCCATCAACTTTCCTCTTTCCCAACCGATTCCCAAGACTCAAAACACAAAAGGCAAGATAAGAAACAAAAAAGAAGAATACCATAAAAACCAATAACAACATGACTCCTCAAACAAAGTAGCATAGCTATGCACAAGACACAATCAAAATTCCAAATCAAGTGCAACAATCGAAAAATACCAAAAGCACAAGACTAACAACAAACACCCTGACTCAATCCCCATGGTTCCCAAGGAAAACTCAACCTAAGTCTTCTTCAAGATTTCATGGAAATTTCCTTTGCCATGCAATCCCCTGCATCATATTCCAAAAAAACATAATTGTAAGTGCATATATAACATAACAATACACTAGTTACCTTATCTTGTTGTGCCAAGCATATTGCTTGCAACTAAACACATCCATGCCGTCTCTAAAGGGACTCCAATCCTTTAACAAATCCACCTGTAGCTAAAGATTAGCTAATATACCTATCAAGTGCATGTTCATGAATATAGCCCATATCCACATAATGTCAAACAAAATCAAGGTTAAGAAGACTTCCAATGTGCAAAGCACTCATTCGTTCGAAATTAGGGCTTCCAAACATAACCAAAGGAATTCTTGCCCAATTCCTTTCTTTTACCTTTTTACCTTGTTGGAAACGAGGATTACTATATGTTGTCACACCACCCAACTGTTATTTATATATACACATCAACTATTACCTTGTCAGGCTAAGGCCAACATGTTTCCTGCAATTGCTCACACATGCCAACCACATGTCCCAAATATCAATACAATCATATTTATCAATTTGAAATCAACATTTAGCAAGATTGACAATCATGTCATAATCCATAGTCAACCCATAGTCATCATACATAATGCTACAACTATCACCTACTACACTTTAAGTACATATCAACTATCTCGACACCCATGTGTTGGCCGGATAAATCATTCTTGCAGACAAGGCCGATCTCCCTAGTATCGAATGATATCTAGCAACAAGAAGCACAAGAAAATCTACTTTTCTCTAAACATGTTTCAATTCATAAATGAAAACTAAGAGGTGTAATAGACCCTACCTCGGTCCAACGCTTGTTTGTGGCAGTTTTGTTTCAACAGCTTCAAGCAATTCCCTTTTAATAACCTGCATACAAAAACAAACACACATCAAAGAACACCTACATAGGTACTATAATAAAACATGTTCATTATTAAGATCAAGGAGCTTATAAAATAAACCATTAGAGATAGTTCATTGAGAAAAAAATACCTGATTGTATTAACTTTATGAATAAAAGAACCTTACAACCTTTGCCTTGATGTTGCACAAGCTCTTTCCAGGGTCTAGCAGGAATCTCCTCTACTTTGACAAGCCTCGCTCACTTCCCAAATGAAATGAAAGGTATGTGATATCTCCTCTCACAAGCTCAAAAGAGAATTCTAATTTCCAGCAGCATTTACCCTCAAGAATCTTCGGCTTTCAACCTCCCTACAACCAGCCCAATGCCTGAATTTATAGTGCAAATGGAGGAGGTTGCAGGTCCACCACTCAAGGGATAAGTTCCTCCTTCAATGGGATAAGCACCTCATATCATGGAGTTAGCTCCCTTAGTTATGGAATGGATGAACGAAGGTGGAGTGGACATGCCAGCATAATATTCCTTCTAGAAGTGTCTAGAAGTGACCCAAGGTGAGTTTTTAAGAGCAAACACACACCTTTTTAACTTTTACATGGATTCGCACCCATCACTTAACAGACAGAGCGGTCATGTTCACAGGGGACATGACCATTGGGTGCGGCACCACAGGCAATGCTAGGAGAAAGTTCGAAACTAGGATTTAAGATACTTTTAAGGTCTTTCTCCCATTTTCAAGGCTTGACATGAAGAGCTGATACTTAAGACTTGCAAAGGAGGTATGTATGAGTGGTGATGGACTCGCACAAACTGTAGAAAGTCATGGTGACAATTTTTTGTGTAACAAATTGCCCCCTAAAGTGCAAAGTCTGTAATAGATGAGGATAATTTTTTATCATCTAAGAAGAGTAAAGGACTTTATCTTTTCAAGGATCTTCCTGTGGATACCCCGGTTGGAACCTGTAAAAACATTCAACACAAAATATATATATATATATATATATGTGTGTGTGTGTGTGTGTGTGTGAAAATATCATTGCTGAGGTAGCCATTCCCATACTCAGATCAAAACTGGCTAAGAACTATCTAAAACTATTCTGATACAAGAATCATTTTGTATTACATCACAAGTAGAGACATATGGACATAGTATGGGTGCAGCCATCTGTTTATGAATAGTCTACCATACAATGATAACAAAATTCCTCGTAGCCTGTATGTTGGAAACTAGATCTAAGGTCTTCATTTCTACTTCCTGAACTAGTACGATTCTATCCATGTGAATGAATGTGTCAAAGTCGAACATGGTAGAAACCACTTGATTACCAGTCAATGATGTAAACTGTTAACAAGTGTGAGAGGAACCACCAGTAATGTCAATGTCCCTCAAAGTACTCAGTACAATCCATGAAATGTGAATGAATGAGTCGATGTCAAACATGTCACAGAATCCTTTGATCGAAGGTCAATGATGCAACCTGTCGTCAAAGGCGAGAAACCTGCCATTGAGGCATGCAGATTCCAAGGTACTGAAGATTTCTAGATCATCTTTCTAGATAATGAGTCGGAGTTGATAGAAAGCGATCCGTCATAGGCAAGCCCATAACACGAAATCATAGATCAAGTCTGAAGAAATATATTTGGCAAAGACTAACTCAGGGATGGTCAATGATGGATGACAGATATTTTGTAGGTGAATGGTTTATTTGCACAGACCTCTTGAACACATAATGACACTGCAGATGGCTTGGTGGCAATTGACCCAAAGCTAATACCTAGAAACCGGCTGAAGGCTTTCGATGTGGCTTGATTAGCTGTTAGGTAAAGGATTTCCCAACCCAGGTGAAAAAGTGTCGTGTTCAAGAGTGATGGAAAGTTTTTAAAACACAAAGTACAACAAACAGGTTCATTTTTCTCTCTTTTCTCCCACCATTTCTGGCAAGTACCCCTTTATTTTTGACAAGCTTGAGGAGGATAACATTTGCTTGGTTATAAGCTCATCCTTCGGATGTGTCCAACTTGGTTTAGATTTGAACACTAAGAAGGAGTGGTTCGTTCCTGTTTGTAATTGAATAGGTCCTTTAGTGTTAAATTTTAGCGAGTCCAGTATAGGAGAAACTCGGCGTTTTTCAATTTTAGGGAGTTAGAAGAAAAACTTAAGAAAACTCCATGGTTGTCCTTTTTCGTAAATTTGTGTCTCCCAAGCCCCGAAAAAGTATAAAATAATACTTGAGAGAACCGCTTGACCATTACGATCAAGGAGTACTTTTCATAATTAGTGCCTTCAATCTGAAAAAGTAAAAAAGCGATCGAAAACACGTCGTTTTATTACCAATATCAAACTCGAAACGACAAAAGTCCAGCAATCTTTTCATATTTTACGAGTCAGAAAAGAGCTTAAAGAGGACTCTTATGTATTTTTTGTTGAAAATGACTAATTCTCCCTAAATACCCAATATTCTGCACAAAAACTGCAAACATTACCCATATCTGTTTTAAAAAATAATAAAAATGTACCAAAAGTGACCTTTTCAAAGTAAAAAATAAATAAATTAAATTTATTTATTCAAAAAATCTTATAAAAAGGTCTTTTACATGTTCATTTTCATTGTTTGGCTTTGGAGTAAAAAGTAAGAGCTTTTGGTAAGAAAACTTCCTGTGGAGATTGCGGAAAATTCGACCGCTGGAATCGAGAACCGTCTTCTTCAGGTAATCCACATCGTCCCTGACTTGCATTTCATCCATTTAAAATTTTGTTTTAGGCTTTAAATTTGATTTTTAGAAGGAAATTTGGGCAAAATATCGCCTGTGGTAGTTGCGCAGGTGCGCCATGTGGCTCCTGCGCACCCCGAATTTTCCGTGCACAGGGAAAAGTAGAGGTGCCACACCTGTTCTTAAGGAGAAGTGTACAACTACGTAGTGTCTCTAAAATAATGGGTGCAAACCCCACAGAACACGGATTTAAAACCCTAATTTCTTCATTTTTGCCCCACAGATTTTGAATTGAAATGTTCTAAACCACTTATTTTGCAATGTAGGTAGACAAGATGCTTGTTTGGTGGGAAAGAGAACACGAGGATGTGGATCAAGCCACATTACTCCATCCACCTTCATTACAGGCATTGAGATCATGCGGGCTAAAATTTTGGGCCATACCTGGCATGAGGGCACAGGTAGACTTTCTACAATGGCTGGTAGACAAGTGGAGCACACAGGACCAGTGCTTCATTATTGGTGGCAACCGACTCGAAATCGAGCCGGAAGATATATACTTCTTGATTGGCTTGCCCAAGTGAGGCGAGGGATTATCTCTGTTTGGATCTAGGCCAGATGGCCAATCTGTCGCTAGTCTCCAACTAGAGTTTTGTAATAACCAAACTGCGGACAAACGGATAGATGTTAAAACCATCTCCCATCCTGAACTAAAAGTGATCACATTTACTGTCACCAGACTCTGCGGGAGAGCAGCATTGCATCTAGCTACCGGTTCCCAGATGTGCATGGCAGTAGACTGCTTCCGAAGCACCATCTTCAACTGATGCGATGTTGTATTAGCCAATGTGAAGGGCCAATTGACTAGGGCAAAGAATGGACAACTAAAGATATTTGGATATGGTTATTTAGTTGTGAGCTTTGCCCTAGAGAGGGTACCTATGTTGGTTCCATAGAAACTTACCGTTGAGGCTAGACTTTCCCGAGATCCTAGGGTTATGCGTTGGGTTGTAGTCATGGCCCGCCATCCTGAGGAGGGCACCAAGGTTGTTCGATTCTCACCCGAGTATTTTCATTGGTTAGAGAACCAACTCTTTGTGATTCAATATTTTCCATATGCTAGGATGGATTATCGTGGTGATCCTAACATGGCTCTTCCACCAGGAGAGCAATGGGATGATATAGGTAAAACTATTTTCAACATTTAAATTAGATTATATATATATAAATATATATATATATATCTAATATATAATAATTATATATATATATAATATATATATAATATATATAATATATATATATATATATATATTATATATATATATTATATACATATTTTTTTGTTTTTAAATCGTCCCAAAACTAATAGTAAAAAGTTTTTAAATGTAGATGTGGGTCCATAGCAACCAGCCACTCTTTAGCCTTATGATCAAAGACAACTAGCTACTACAGCACTGGCCCCACAGGACCAATCAGCAGAGACCTTGGCAGAATTGGAGGGTCATCTAGAGCGCTTGACATCAGACATTCCGGAGACCAGCATAGATGACATTCCTCTTAGGCTACAGCGCTGTGTGATTAGGGTCCCAGGACCTTTTAGGAGGTTCCTTTGTAGGGTGGCCCGAGCAGTGGTGTCTTATCGTGATCATCACCAGTGATAGGATGATTGCCTTGTAGACTCATTTTTTGACTTTTTGTGCTATCATTTTTGCCGATCATAAGGTGTTTTTCAACCTATGTTCGAGGACGATGTATATTTTGACACACTTTTATGCTATTCTATATTACTATTATTGGTTATCTTGAAAAACATGTTATGGGATGTTTTTAAATTTACTGTTTGATTTAATGCAAATGTCTATTTAACATTCGAGAAGAAGCTGCATCTGCTAATTTATTTAAATATCTTGGAATGTGCTGATATTCGATGTAATCAAATTCTCGTTCCAAGAGATTGACTCTAAAAAATAATCGCAATAACACTGGATTTCTAATGGCATAAACTCTATTAAGCTGTAATACAACGAGTTCTGAATCTAATCTAACAATCAAAGTCCGAATTCCAAATGAAATGGATTCGGATAATAACTCAATCACTACACTCTATTCTGCAATGTTGTTCGTCTTTTCACTAAGGCTTACCCCATGCATAGATACTAACTCGTTAGAGGGCGAATAAATAACCCAAGTTGCAGAAGAGATGTTCTGTGTACTACGACAATCGCCATCAGCAAAACCGATGTATGTTTGGAGAGGCGTCGACATCTGCAATATCAAGAGTAAAATCAAGATAAGCAGGAATAATGATGAAAAACACTCTCTAAAGAAAAGCACGCATTCCTAATCTAAAACACACCAAACTTAGAAAGAAACTAGTCTAAAAAATCTCCACACTAATCTTTTAAGCATAATATCACTTTAGATAAAGCCCATTCCTAGGTTTACCTAAAGAGACACCGTCAAAATCTTCTAATTCATAGGCCCCTTTTGCCAGCTTTTGCTTAACAATATATGGACCATGTCACATGAGTACAAATTTTCCAGCCCCTAGCTTATCGTTTGCTTGATCGTAAAGTAAGACTAGGTCTCCTTCTGAAAAATTGTGGGGTGTAACATTCTGATCATTCCTGTTGATGTTTTGACTGAGGTTCGGTATACCCAAAGCGTTGAAAATAACATGTTATGCCAATTCGATCTATGAATCCCAATGATTCGTCGAATCATGGTGACTAGAACTTTGTTAATTTCTTCAACCAGACCATTTGCCTGTGGGTAATATGAAGTGGAACTATCGTGACGCAAGCCAAGTTGATCTGTTAGTTCAGTCATCATGATGTTTCGAAACTGACTCCCATGGTCAGTGATAATCACTTGAGGAACACCAAACCTAGCAATTATATGATTGAAAATGAAAAACACAGTAGTTTTGTTGTCTGTCAAAAATGTAGGCATCGCCTCGGCCCACTTGGTAAAATAATCTACCACAAGGATGATATATGCATGCCCCCCGGCCGGGTGAGGGTTACATGTAATAAAATCGATACCCCATTTTGTGAATGGACCAATGACAATTATAGGGTGGAGAGGAGCAGGTGGAGCGTGCATCTTACGATAAAAAACTTGGCAATTGTGGAATTTCTGGACTGCAATGGTACAATCTTTGAATAAGGACGGCCAGAAATAGCCAGTGTGCAAGATATTTTGGGTTGTGGCATACCCAGACATATGACCGCCACACGCTCCAGAGTGACAGTCATTAAGAACCTTTTCAGCCTCATTATGAGTGAGACAACGGCGGAAAACAGAATCCACCCCACGACGATAAAGAGTATCTCCAATAATAGTGTAAGGTTGGGATTGGAAGCGTATTTTTCGGCGCTGAGATCGTGAGATGTCAGGGAAAAAAGATTGGGTCTGGAGATAGACAATAATATCTCCATACCATGGATCAACAATGCAGATAAGGAACAAGGAGTCATTCGCAAGGGGTTCTTCAGCCACAGGTTCGGTATCAACACAAGGGAAGTCACACATCAATTCTGCAAAAACCAAATACTTCTTTGACTTGGCCTTTTCAAATTCCAAGTCAAATTCCTGCAGGATGACAATCCATTTGAAATACTTGCCCCCTAGCAATTGTTTAGTCAAAATGTATTGCATAGGGTTACAGTCAGAAATGACCATGGTTTTGCGTAACAAATTGTAATGACGAAATCGTTGAACAACTTGTATTGTTTCCAAAGCCAGTTTCTCCACATGTGAATATTTTAACTCAGTTGGAGTTAGAGTCTGACTAAGATAATAGATCACATGTTCACTCTCGAATTCATCTTGTTGAACTAAAACCATCCCAATGGTGGAATGGGAAGCGGCGAGGTACAAGAAGTAATCCTGGTTGTAGTTGGGAGGATGCAATAACGATGCATGGGTCAACGCGTGTTTAAGCGCATCGAAAGATTTGTCAGCTATCTCATCCCAAAAGAATGGAGTGCTCTGTTTCAACAACCGGGTGGAACCTTTTGTAATCTCGACGTAGTTAGGAATGAAACGACATAAAAAGTTTTCTTTCCCTTGCAAACTCTGGAGTAGGCGAGGAGTCGAAGGAGGTGGTAATGTGACAATTGCTTCGACCTTCGAAGGATCGACACGAATGCTAGCTTTGGATACAACAAATCCTAGTAAATGACCCATTTCTATACAGAAAACACATTTGTGGGGATTCAGCCTAATCCGATAATGCCTACATCTCATAAAAATTGCTCGTAAATGAGTGAGATGGTCGGCTCGACATAAAGAATGAGTAGGTAAATCATCAAGATAAGGCTGCACAATGTGCTTGATGTCATGAAATGCATAATACATAGCCCTTTGAAAAGTTGCACCGGCATTCTTCAATCCAAAAGGTAACTTGCAATAAGCAAAAGTCCCCCATGGAGAAATGAATGCCATTTTTGGTTGATCAGTAGGTAGAATGTTAACTTGATTGTAACCGGAAAAGCCATCCATAAAGGAGAAAATTTCACTGCTGGCACAATCATCGATAATTTGATAGATATAGGGTGGTGCATAATTTTCCTCGGGACAAGCACGATTAATATCCCTATAGTCAATACATATTCTTATTGTCCCTTGTTTTTTAGTAACCGGAACAATATTCGATACCCAATCCGTTAAAGGAATTGGATAAATGAAACCTGCTTTAAGTAATTTCTCAACTTTTGTTTTGATGGTAACAGCTTTTCGTGAGTGTATCTGACGCAAACGTTGCCAAACAGGTTTAGCATCTGGGTAAGTTTTGATCTCATGAACAACAATTGAAGGATCAATTCCTGGCATTTCCTCATAGGACCAGGAAAACACGTCATGGAGTTCTTGAAATAGGGATTTATATGTTTTGATTTTAGTGTCCGTACAAGAAGCACCTATGTGAATGTTTTCAACAATCCCAGGTTTGACTGAAATGTCGATAGGAACCGTTCGATAAATATTTGCTAAATTTTGTTCAGAATCAGGATGTTTCAATGGATTCTGTGGTTCTTTGACATATTCAGCAGTAAAAATAGATGAAAAATCATTCTCAAAATGATCAATATCAGGTAAAAATGAAGATCGATGATGAAGATCTTCCCATGGTAATGCATCAACAGACAAAAGTTCCCGAATTTGCTCATCAGTGTGAACAGTTTCAGGAAAGGTTGTTGAATCTAAGGTTGATATTTAAAGTGATTCTCCATGCATTTCATTCACTAGATCAAGATTGGTTGAACTTGAGTCGGAAAATGAATGTACAGCCTGATAAGCAACTTCAAAGGGACTCAAAGGCATGGAATCACCAAGAGAGTCTACCTCGGAATTGAATGGAACGATCCAAAGATCGTTAAGAACAATGGATTCTGACGAAATCATATGAATAGTCGTGAAAGGAGATGATATGTTGGGAGGAGGAAATGAAAAAGTTTCGAGTAAACTAGAATCTTTAACTAATCCTACCCCAACATCCTTATAAGGGATAGCGGTTTTACCAACATGTTGAATGCTCTCAGCAGAGGATGGGTCAGATGAAAAGTAAGTTAACTGATCTATTGTAATGATCTTTCCATTATGTGGAAACTTAATAAGCTGAAAGACCGATGAAACAACAGCACTCATGGCATAAGACCAGCTACGACCCAAAAGAAGGTTGTAATCCAGAGGGCATCAACCACCTCCACATCTAGATTAACAGTTTTTCCTTCAACCCCTATAGGTAAGTCTTGCAAAATTCCATAAGGATGAAACCCTCAGCCGTCAAAGGCCTTTAGAATCACTGGGGATTGATTAAGTGTAGGAGAACCAAGGGCTTTCCAACACTATATCGACATAATACACATTGAAGCTCCCTCATCAATCACAGTCCTAAAGCAAGGTCTGTTTTTGACTAACACTGGAATCTAGAAAGCCATTTGATGAGATAACGAGGTGTACTATTTTCTAAATCGAATACTATGAGGTTTGAGTCCTGAAGATCAACAGCTCCTGTAGCCGATAATAGCAATTTACGCTGTGCTGGACAAGATTCTAGCACCTCCAAAGCCAACATTGCTGAAGGGGAAACAACTAAATATTCAACAATGTTATACTTCTGAGCAGCTCTCGCATGTGGATTGAAAGCTGACTTTCGAAGTATACCCTTAGTGGGCGGTTTGATTACTAAGTCTGGATTAGGTTTCTCGATTTTTAGCGGATCGAAACCAGACGGAGCTGAGGTTGATGGATTGGAATTAGAAGATTCTGCTTCCTTACCACCAATAGGACTCTTACTTCCATAATCTTGCGATTGTGTCACAATCCTTACATGGGACATCATCATTATGGGTTCTTCCGAGGCACTAGAGGAAGAACCTATCATCTTACTGTCTTGACTCAGAAAAGGATCCTTCAAAACAGCAGGTGTTTGAGAACCTTTGATGATTTTCACAACCTCGGCACGATGTGGACAATCTCTTGTAAAATGCTCCTCATCACAGATGAGACAAGGATAGCGAGGTTTACGTTTCTCGTCAGTAGATTCAGGTTTATTGGATTTCTCCTTCGAGTTTTGCTTATTCTTCTTCTTGCCTTTCTTCTTACCAATAGATTTTGATTTGGCCATAGATGATTCTACGACATGGACATCAGCAAAAATTTCAGTTGAAGACTCTCCCTTCGGGGAATCTGGTAAATTTATAATAGGAGAATAATTCTTGGAGGATTTCTTCTTACTTTTGGTATTAACAATACTAATCATACCGTCAGCAGCATGAGACCCTGAGGGAGGTGCAATTATTTGATTTTGTTTTGGAAGGTCAGGGATTTTCTCGTGTAAAGTACTTGACTGCGTATAAACTAAGTCAAGGTACTGAGCTTGAGAAATTACTTGCTCTTCGGTAACTACTCCTGCCTTGGCTACATCTTCAGTTATTTTAGGTAATAACGATTTTACAAACCATTCTGCCAAAATTTGGTCCAGGATAAAAACTTTCACTAAACGACGTCGATGTCGCCATTCATGAATATGGTCTGAAATATATGTGGATGTCGACTATTTTAATGAAGTTAATAATTCCGTTCCATTGTCATATCGGACTGGCAGCTGAAAATGAGTAAGGAAGGAAGTGGCTAACTGACTAAAATTGTAAAAGGAGCCTCATGGCAATTCAATGTACCACTTGGCTGCAAGGCCAATCAAAGTGTGTTGAAAAAGACGAAGAAGAATTGAATCATCTATAATGGAATTCGATGCACACTAGAGATGGTAAGTCATCACATGATTAGATGGATCTTCTCCTGACTTCCCCTCAAACTTTGGTATATTACTGGGCAACTTATTTGGCATTGGCAGCCAAAACGGAAGATAATTAATGGGATTGTTCATAAGGCGCAACAAGTTAGGTAAATCCAAAGTTGCTATAAACGGTAACTGACGGTTCAGATCCCGAAAACTTGGGGTCATAAGACCAGCCCTAGGAGGAGGATATCCAGGATAACTTGGAATCATATTTGCATTTGGAATATTATATCCTCCTGGAAAACCAGGATTAACTAGACCATACTGGGGTTGTTGAGGTTGTTGATAAGTATACCCAGGGTACGGTTGATATTAATAAGCCAGGCTCTGCACAGCAGGACCGAATTGGTATTGTCGCTGGTACAATTGATAAGTAAATTGGGGTTGACTTGTGACAACCATACTAGGCCTAGGTTGTCCTACAGGCATTGAAACCGGAGTCTGGATTGTAGGTCTGGACTGAGGTAAAGAGGCCTGAGGAGTTGATATAGGAGCAGTAGAAACTGGAGCTGCTGATACTCCAGAAATAGGTGGGGTGGATTGAACAGAGGCCGCAGTAGTTGCAGCAGGCATTTGGGGTAGAGTTCGAGGTGAACTAGGCCCAGGGTGATGAACTACCCTAGGTGTAGAAGTTTGAGTAGTAGGTTGGACAGGTTGCTGGGGTGAACCATAAATGAAAGTCTATCCAGATTGAGATGACAACTGCACATTGGGTTGCGAAGCCTGTTGATCCCACACCACGTTCATTCCGGGGTATGGACC
The DNA here is from genome assembly GCA_000404065.3 of Pinus taeda. Classification (NCBI taxonomy): domain Eukaryota; kingdom Viridiplantae; phylum Streptophyta; class Pinopsida; order Pinales; family Pinaceae; genus Pinus; species Pinus taeda. The sequence continues at coordinate 160,863 of APFE030878224.1, forward strand.
CATAACAGGTTGAGCATATTGAGGACCAAAATCAGGTTGAGTGTAAGGTTGATAATTATATGGTACATTTCCCGGTCCTTGAACAAATGATTGACCTGAAGGTGGTTTGAAACCTTGCGGTTGGTATTGACCTTGAGGTTGGTACTGATCTTGAGGTTGGTACTGACCTTGCGTCTGGTACTGACCTTGAGGCACATATTGAAACTGAGGTTTACCTTGAGGTACATATTGGTACTGGGGTTGACCTTGAGGAAAATACTGTCCCGTAGGGATGTACTGTCCTTGAGGTTGCCCCCCAGGCGGTAATGAACTACCTTGAGGTTGCCCCCTAGGCGGTATTAAACTACCTTGAGGTTGCGGGTTAGGAGTAGTACTAGACATCATAAGAATCTATTCGACACTTAACGGTTTAGTTCCACTATTACCAGGAGATACTACATATTCAATGGGTTGAAGAGATGCTCCTGAAAACGTACCAGATAAAGACTGATACCCAGGAGAAACAGAAGGACTGCCATGTAAAAACGTTTCTGGCATCTGAGAAAACAAGGATGACTATCTCGACATATTCAAAGGAGGATAATAACCTATGGGTGTTGGATGGAAAGGAAATCAAGGTGGTGAAGACGCGTGAACTGGATTTTCTAGAAAATTGGTCAATGAAATATACCAAGCGTCACCTCTAATGGGACTGTAGAAAATGGATTCACGCTCCCTAAGTTCGATAGCTGGTTGATTTTCAGGGATGCTTATACCTTCGTTCGGACTTACAAGTTCTTCTATGGAAATGAGTCCAGAAGGAAGATTCTGGGTAACAATACTTTCTACCTTGGGTGAACTAGGACTAGTAGAAACAGGAGAAGAAAATCATGAAGATGGAGTAGCAGTAGGTTCGGTTTCAGGTTCAGAGATTTCAGGTTCTTCGGCTAATGAACTAGTAGGAGTAATACTACCAGTAACTTCGAAAAATGAAACTGGTTCAGAAATATGTTCTGTTGCTTGAACTAGATGATGAGGATGTATGATTAACAAAGACTCTCCAGCCTCCGGTGACCCAACTCTACTTTCACTAGGTGTGGTAAGAGCTCGCAACCCTTTAAGTTGAGTTGGTGTAAATTCGGGAGGCGGCCCCCGAAGTCGACGAGATTGTCTCGGTAATTCAGCCACAATTAATTATTTAATTACTTCACACAAAAACAAAGAAAATCTCAAGAAAACCACCTAGAGTCTCTAAAGAACCAAACAATTTGAAGCACGCGCCTAATAGATCTAGGACATCAAACCACACATAACCAGTATCTTTCCAGATCGAAAACACTAGTTGGTGATGAAATCCAATGTCGCAAAATTCAATACAGAAATGGCGGTTGGAACAGTTACCCCGACAACCTGCTTAATGAAACAGACTGGCACAAGTTTCTCCACTATAACCGTCTCGAGTGAAGATTACCCCCTAGAGAGTCCAAGTGAGTCTAGTCGACGTCTGCTCCAGGTACAGTGGGATATTCGCTCCACCGTCACCAAGGAAAAAATCCTAAATATTATGGCCATTAAGGTCACCAACGGAAACAAATATACCTAGTGGAACAATCTATGATCTGATACGCACGCAAGGGCAGAGTAACAATCTCAATCGCCTTGAAGGCTCCTTGACATAATCCAAGGTTTACCAACAAGTGACCCCAGGCTCCTCGACAATGGTCAATCCGAGGTTTACTATTTTTAATACGTGAATATCTTCTATTGTTCCCAATGAGGAAGGATTGATTCCCACACTGGTTCAGATATGATCTCGTGCTTCTCCTTTAAGAGGAGATTTCCCAGAGCATAGATGTAACAATTGTAATTTCTCCCTACCGCAAGATCGACTACTTGTTTGTTTAAACTGTCTTGGAGAGTTAATTACTCCCTACTCCAAGATACTAGCCTAAGCTATGTTGGTGAAAAGAGCCCTAGAAAATAAAAAGATTGCTAGAAGGATTTTAATTAAGCGTTAATTTTATTGGTTGTTTCTTAAGTCAATGGGTGCGGAGATGAAACTTTATGGTGTGAAGACTCGACTCCAAAACACTAAAAAATGCACCAAAGATGATAACAATTCCTTTTCCTTTTCAATGAATTTCTAGCTAAGGAAGTGTTGGAAATGCAATTCTTTGGAAATCAAATCTTTCTCTTAACATACATCTGAAAGGAAAACATTTTGTCTTTTTCAAAGAACTTTAAGACAAGACTACTAATCACACTCACGGAAAATACCTTTGCTTTTCAACAATAAAAAACTACAAGAACAAACAATTCTTTTAAGAGAGCTTTTATGATTTCTGAAAAACTCTAAAGACTATTGAAAACAAATTTTTCAACGAGCTTCTATAATTTCTACGAAAAACTCAAAACTATAATCTAATCTTGAGATCTAAACAAAAAATGGATTGAAAAGAAACTTGAAATGTTTTTTGAGGATGCTTAACTTAGTTTTTCAGCTAACTAAGGATCAATTTTTTTAGCTCAACAAACTAATCACAAAAACCCAATTATGTTTTAATAAAAAAAAAATGAAATTCAAAACTTTTAATCAAGTTTAATCAAAGTTTTGCAAAAGTGAAAAATGGGATCTAGCTCTCTTCAAGGATAGATTTCATAAACTAGTCAAACTCAGCAAGAAGACCAGAAAGACCGGGGTGATCTAAGGCTCTAAGGCTTCTGATCTCTGAGCTATTACAAAGACCAAGCAAAAATAAATCCGAAAGGAAAAACTTCTAGAAAATCACTTCAAACGAGAATGCCAATGAAAACTAACTCACAAGGAACTTTTGTCAAGACAAGTGCAGATCTAGGCATAAACTAATAGATATGGACAAAAACTAAACCTATCTGGGTGGATCTTAGGTTTTTCAAACTTTTGACAGGTTCCGCAAGCTCCCAGTAGAACCAGGTGTGGTACCGCTCTGTGTTACACTGTAACAGTGCGGACAGGTCTGCACTGTACCTAACACAGAAGGTGCGGTCCTCTCCCAAAAATTCGAAAAATAAAAATCAAAACAAGATCTAACAAGTACCCAATCCCACACACATCAAGGAAAAATCAGAAACCAAAACTCAAGTTTCTCAAGTCAAAGCAAAGAAAAATCAAAAACAAAACCAAATCAGTCCCCAGTGGAGTTACCAATTTGTTGGCTGGATAAATCGTTCTTGTCGACAAGACTGATCTCCCTAGTATCGAATGATATCTAGCAACAAGCAGCACAAACAAATCTACTTTTCTCTAAACATGTTTCAATTCATAAATGAAAACTAAGAGGTGTAACAGACCCTACCTAGGTCCAACACTTGTTTGTGGCAACTTTGTTTCAACAGCTTCAAGCAATTCCTTTTTAGTAACCTGCATACACAAACAAACACACATCAAAGAACACCTGCATAGATATTATAATAAAACATGTTCATTATGAAGATCAAGGAGCTCATAAAATAAACCATTAGAGACAGTTCATTGAGAAAAACAAACTTGATTGTATCAACTTTATGAATAAAAGAACCTTACAACCTTTTCCTTGATGTTGTACAAGCTCTTTCCAGGGTCCAGCAGGAGTCTCCTCTACTTTGACAAGCCTCACTCACTTCCCAAATGAAATGGAAGGTATTTGATCTCTCCTCTCACAAGCTCAAAAAGGAAGTCTAATTTACAACAGCATTTACCCTCAAGAATCTTCAGCTTTCAACCTCTCCTACAACCAGCCCAATGCCTGAATTTATAGTGCAAATGGAGGAAGTTGCAGGTCCATCATTGAAGGGATAAGTTCCTCCTTCAATGGGATAAGCACCTCATATCATGGAGTTAGCTCCCTTAGTTATGGAATGGATGAACCAAGATGGAGCGGACTTTCCAGCAGAACCGGAAGTGACGCAAGATGAGTTTTTAAGAATGAACTCACGCCTTTTTAACTTTTACTGGGGTTCACACCCATCACTTAATAGACAGACCGGTCAGGTTCACAGGAAACATGACGATTGGGTGTGGCACCGCAGGCAATGCTAGGAGAAAGTACGAAACCAGGATTTGAGATATTTTTATGGTCTTCCTCCCATTTTCTAGGTTTGACATGAAGAGCTGAGGCTTAAGACTTGCAAAGGAGGTATGTATGAGTGTTGATGGACTCACACAAACTGTAGAAAGTCATGGTGATAATTTTTTGTGTAACAGAGGTGTCAAGAACACCGTAGACTAGGAAGCCTTGTTCATTGGGAAATGGAGTCAAAATGAAAATACTAAACTGAAACTGAAAACTGATTGACTAACTAAATTTGACAAAGAATAAACAAAACTGAATCTTTTCAAACCAACGGTTGATCAAAGAAGCCTTATGGACTTCTCCTCAGGCTTCAAACTCCCATGATAGCCACTTCACATTCTGACATAAAAAGTAAATTGATATATATAATGATCATGAAAATTTCCAGAAATTTCTCAAGTAAGGTAGTGCTTGAGAAGCCCACCATTGATCGCTCCTCTTGAATAACTTTGTCCATTCATTTCTTCCAACATATAAGTATTCTTCCTTGTGAAAGATGAGATTGTGTATGATCCTTTCCATAGATTTTCAAACTTACCATGTTTTCCTTTTTCTTCATTCCGTGCATCGCAATGAAGAACTACATCACCCATGTTGAAATTATCTTCTTTAGTCTTGCGGTCATAAATATTTTTTATCCTTTCCTAAAGTTTAGAAGTATTCTGAAGTACTTCTTCCCTAGTTTGTTGTAAATGGATCATTTGACTTATTCTTTGCTGCACATCATTCGGTTCGCTACCCACTTCCTGCAAAATCTTCATGACTAGGATAATAAGAGATGAAGGAAAGATAGTATCAACCTTGTACACCAAGTGAAAAGGAGACATGCCTATGGATTTCCTGTTACTTATTCTGTCCACCCATAAAGCATTAATGAGCTTTCTATGCCAGTTGTTCTTATTGACCTACAACACTTTCTTGATTATGTTGATCAAATATTTATTGGAAGATTCAACTAGCCCATTCTCTTGCAAATAATAAGCGGTTAAATGCCCTAATGTGATATGATACTTCTCATAGAACTCCACCATATTTTTTGACTTAAAAGAAACAAAATTATCGGTTATTATCTTCTGCGGGCATCCAAATTTAGACAAGATATTAGATTCAATAAATTGATTGACAATAGAATCATTAGCTTTCCTAGTTGGGATCAATTCAATCTATTTCGTAAAGTAATCTGTAGCTGTTAGGATCAATTTGTGTTGTGCTGATGATGAAGGATGGATCTCCCGAACAAAATCAAGACTCCACTACTGGAATGGAGCCGAGACTGAAACAGGCTGCGATGGAAATGGTAAAAGTTTTATTTTCCCTTGAAAAATATGGCATTCATGACAACTCATCATTGTTTTATACACATCAGCAAAAAGAGTCGGCCAATAAAATCCAGCCCTCAAAATTTTGTTGGCTACAGTTTTCCATAAGAGGTGGCCACCACAATCTCCCTTATGGAAATCACTCATCGCATCTTTTGCTTCATTTTAAACAATACAATTTAGAAACACACCACCGTGTCTTTCCAAAACAAGACACCATCAAGAATGCAATATTTTGAAGCTTTCAACTTTAATGATCTACTTTTACCTCTGGGAATTTCCAACGGAGGATTTAAATGCTGCAATACATAGACTATATTAGAGTACCAAGGATATGAAGTAAATGTTAAGAAATTTACTGCATAACATAAATAATTACTGAGCGGAATAAATATAAAATAACCAGCAACAACCATAAACACATAAACACATATGTTTATCTGGGAAAACTCCAAATCCGGGGAAAAACGCAACCTAATAAGATCTCATTAGCATTGGCCAAAACCCTGGCCAATTCGACCAAGTGAGCCTTCACCGCTCATCTCCAGGTCTTACATTACAATGAAGTATTCCTAGACTTTTATAGGCTTCATTACATGCAATACCACGGGCAGAATACTATGCGTGCACAATATCATGTGCCCCAAAACCATCACTATTTAACCTGGTCAACTTTGAATCTATCTTGAGTCAAGTTTATCTAACAATTCCCCCCTTAAAATTGAATTGGGGTTCCTTGAATAACTCCAGCCAAACTTTCTAAGTGAGACAATCCAGCTCACTCTAGCTCTTATCCCCCTCAGAGTTTTTACCTGGGGTATTGTAAACCCGACATCCCCCCTATCACCTATGTCTAACCTAGACATTACTGGTGATCACCGAGGGGTACACATCCTTACCTGGTCTTACAGTGGTATGCTAATTTACATGCAATAATTTTGACTTCATTAATATTTTTTTTTGTTTATTGCTGCTGCGATTCTGATCCATCCTCTCTCAATTTTATTTGCTCAAAAAATTCTATCAAACTACTCCAACTGCAAGCCTAACAAGAACCTTGTAGATTTGAGCACCTGTGACCTCACGTAGTAGAAAATGAACAATTTTCGAAGTCACATGAACAATTTTCTTCTGCTGACCTTCTTTAAATAGCCGCATGAATCCTGAACAATTCATCAGCATGTTCCAAACTGGGAAATATCACAAATGCATTGCGATCCATGGCACTATCTTCCGCACATTCTCCTCGAGGTTCTTCCGCGTACGATTGTTCCACCATTATTTTCCAGACCCAGATTTGTAAAAGCGTTGCATTGATATCATCAGGCACTATAAACCCATGGCATCAAATAATCCCTTTGAAGCCAATATCTAGCTCTGATACCAGTTGTTAAGAAATTTACTGCATAACATAAATAATTACTGAGAGGAATAAATATAAAAATAACCAGCAACAACCATAAACACATAAAAACAAATGCTTATCCGGGAAAAACCCAACCTAATAAGATCTCAATAGCATTGGCCAAAACCCTGGCCAATTCGACCAGGTGAGCCTTCATCGCTCACCTCCAGGTCTTACATTACAATGAAGTATTCCTGGCCTTTTATAGGCTTCATTACACGTAGTACCACGGGCAGAATACTATGGGTGCACAATACCATGTGCCCCAAAACCATCACTGTTTAACCAGGTCAACTTTGACTCTACCCTGAGTCAAGTTTACCTAACAATAAACATGTCTGATACTTGTACCTATGAATCTTCTACTTCTTCTTCAGAGAGGGAAACAATCAGATTGATATCTAATGCATGAAAATTAGATTCGGCCACGAGCTTTTGCAAACCTTTTCCCTTGATTAGCTTTGTCTGTTTAATCTCCAAATCATATTCTAACATCATTGTGATTCATTTTGCCCGCCTACCTTCTGGATCTATTTGCATAATAACTTCTTTCACTGCTGTTGTTGGAACATAAGCTAGAATGTGTGAATGCATAATGTAAACTCGAAAGTCCTTAAGAGCTTTCACCAAGGCTACAACTTTATTCTTAATAATGTTGTACTTTAGCATTGTATCTCTTATAGTTCGACTAAAAAAACTATGGGCTGCTCATTTTTCTGGTTCCTCTTTTTCATTAGGACAACTACTAAAGTATGCTTGAAAGCGAATGAAAATATAATAAAATCTAAAGTATAATCAAGACTGATCAAAGTAGGAGTAATAGATAATGAAAATTTAACTGCATTGAATCACTTCTTAGCATCTTTAGACCATCTTACCTCATTGTATTTCTTCAGCATATTGGTCATCTCTCTCAGATGTTCAACAAGTTTGGGGATGAATCTCCTCAAAAAGTTGATTTTCCATTAAATGATTGAATCACTTTTCCTTTCTTGGGAAATAGAACTGTTGGATTGCTTCAACTCTCATAGGGTCAATGCGAATACCATCTTTGGAAATAATGTGCCCCAACAATTTTCCTTCATCCATGGAAAATAATCTCTTTTTTGGATTCAGTGAAATGTCGAATTTTATGCATCTTTGAAAAACAATTCTTGGATGATGTAAGTGCTCTTCATCATATTTAGAAAAAAATGTGAGATCATCTAAATTAATAACCAAAAATACATCATTTTCGTTGGCAAATGCAAAGTCCATTGCCCACTGAAATGTCACCCCTACATTCTTCAATCCAAATGGCATCTTGACGTACATAAATGTACTCCATCGTGTCGTAAAGGATGCTTTCAACTGATCATATTCATGCACAAAAATTTGGTTGTAGCCCGAGTATCCATCAAGAAATGAAATCCTATAAGACCCAACTACCCTCTACAAAATATGGTCCATGTTCGGAAGAGGATAATTTTTCTTCAAGGACACTTTGTTCAAGTTTATGAAATCAATACAAAGACGAATCTCGCCCGTCTTCTTCCTCACCGGCACAAGATTTGACATCCATTTAGAAAAACAAATAGGAACTATAATACCAGACTTGTAGAGTCTATTTAACTCTTTCTCAATGGATGGCAGCAATTTAATATTAATCCTCCTCAACTTCTAGTGGAATGGCTTCTAATCAGGCTTGAGCGGTATAGTATGCTAGATGATGTTCTTATCATACACCTTTAAATCTGAATAGTCCCAAGCAAATACATTAGAAAATTCTATCATTAAAGCAATGTACTTACTTTTCATCTTAGGAGATAAAGACTTTGACAATTTGAACATCTTGGGCTTGTCTGTTGTATGAATGTTTACATCTTCAACACCTTTTTCTGTGGGAACCATGGTGGGATTTTTGGCAACATCATCACGATCAAATAACTCTTCTAGAAGCACATGACCTCGAGGAATGTTATTGTATTTTCACTACAACATTTTAATTTTAGTAGCCTCAATTTACGGATAATTCTTATCAGATGTGTTAGTGTCAGTATCTGCATACTTCCATCAGGGATCAAACTTTCTCTTTGCATTTTCATTTTAGGGGTCCCATACTGAAAATTTTACATCATTTCATTAGGTCATGTCAAACTGATCCACTGATGGTTGTCTTCTCTTCAAAAAATCTAAATTTCTCCCTCCTAGAGTATACTTGCTGACCCTTCTTCAAGTTGTCTTCAGTTATAGTTTCATGGTCAGTTTGCAACCATGGTTTCATTAGGTCATAAGATATGTTTTCATTAGGTCTTAGGGTTTCATTTCCAAGGTCAAGAGCCTAATTTTCTGTCTAAATAAAGGTAAGAAAGGGTATGAGGATGATAAATAAGTCAAGCATGATGGCTTGTAGGTCATAGTCACTATATCATTATCTTTTAACCTAATGTAATTTTTACCTCAAAAAAAGATGTTTTTAAGGTGAAAATAGAGTATTTTGAGTTAATTTGTATTTCTTATGTAATTTTAAGTTACTATATGTAATAAATGATCCCAGCTGCACCAAAGCATCTCTCCTTGCTGCAACACAAAGAAACACTGCAAAAATCAGTTCAAGTTGAGCATTATCCACCTAAAAGAGACAAAGAAGAAAAGGCATTAAAACATAGTTTTGAGAAAGGTCAAGAAACATTAGAAAGTGGGCTTTTCAAGTGAAAAATCAAAATCTACTCCTATTTAAGCTCTCACATTTCATTTTCAAGTTCATTATTCTCATTTGGCAAGCAAGAAGTCAAAAAGTGAGAAGAAGAGGAAAGTTTGATTGAGTTTTGGGTGAAGAAGAGTTGGCGTTGCACTTCAGGAGTGTGGAACTGCGTTTTTGGAGCAGTGGTGGAGTGGCATTGCGCGATTGAGGTAGGCAAGGTTAGCGCTACACGTTGAGAGCTTGACATTGCATGTTGAGGCTTGACGTTGCGTGTCTGGAAATTTCCTAGTGTAATTTTACATTGGCACTGAGCTTCTAGGGTGGCGCTGCGCATCTGTGCACCGGTGCTGCACGTTGAGCAGAAGGGTTAGAAAGCCCTCCAAACTTCAAGAAACCTCCAAATTGCGCTCTCTTACCTTCATTACAAGTAAGTTGACCTCCTTTGCTGCAGTTTTGGTTTGCATATCAACATCATAAGCATCAGTCTCCATGATAAATAGGAAACCCTAAAAATATCCCTAGTTATGCCTAAAACCCTAAACCCTCATTGTTCCTCCTATCATGTATCACTACAACTCTAAACCCTATCCCTTTATCCATATTCCATAACATCCCTATCCCTCTTTCTCCAAGGGAAATTTCTCAAACAAAACAAGCCCTCCCTCTCATTTCCTACTGCTTCATTCATTTTTAGCCCATAAATTCATCCCCCATCCCCTCACTCCTAAAACACTTTCGATCATTCCCTTCATACAACCTCAAGCCTTGCAAACATGGAGACAAAGGACCAAGACTATGAGGAGGAGGAAAACACAGGTAGTGACACCTCAGCAGATAGAGCTAGGCATCAGAGAAAACCATAGAAGGGAGGCAGGATTATCAGAGAAGAGCCAGTAAACCTTAGAGAATTGCAAGCCTCTATGTTTGCTGTCACGTGTTTCACATATCTTGGCTGCTGAGTTTTGTGAGCATGTAGAGAGAGTTCAACATCACCCTAAGCTCACTAGAGTTTTGTAGCCCATCTTCAGGACAACAAGGTAACTCTTTCTGGGTTAACATTCACAGTCTCACCCTCCATCATTTTAGATGTAACCAAGATTCCAAATGTAGGGGAGAAGTAGTACAAGGCCCAGGATGGATGAACACTATTATGAGCCTTATATCAAACCCCATGATGAAAATCATCAGGAACTATTTCACTTGTGAGGGCATATTTTCTAGGTTGTACACCTATCAAATCAGGCTCCTCATGCATTTTACCAGGGTAAGGATGTTCAACCTCCTTTATTTCTTGTTCAGGAATATTGAGAAGATGGATCATTTTGTCTAGAAGAAGCCATACCCTCAGTAGATGCGCAATCTCTATCATTATTCCCTGATCAAGATGATTGTGCTTCATCATCTCAGTCTCCTCAACATCTCTTGGGAGACATTTATTTCCCATGACATCTTCAGGGGTCCTCAAATTCCTCCACCAGTGTCTCAAGAAGCAGGGGGACCTTCTAGCAGTGCTCAAGTGAAAACAGATGAGGAAGCCAAGGAGACTAGAGCTACTGAGGTGCTCGTTTACATGACATATTAGAGGGGCACAAGGAGATTGTTTGCAGCCAATAGGCAAGTGTTTACTCCACGGGATGTGGAAGGGACCTTACCTTCTTCATCAACCCATAGGAAAATGCTAGCTCCATAGGATGTGGAAGGGGCTTTGCCTTCTTCATCAACACAACAGGTATAGGTGCAATAGCTGCACAAAGGAAAGGAAAAGATTGTAGAGGAGAGTTTTGATGATGAGGAGGAAAGATACTTTGACTTGACAGAGCATGATGAGTCAGAGTAGCGTGATACTCATCATGGAGTGGAAATCATTGAATTAGAGTCTTAGAACGAACAAAACAATAAAGGACATCATCATAGAAGAAAAGGAGGCTCAAGTACAAGCTGTGATGGTCAATTTGGAGAGGGCCAAGTATGTCATCACATATTTGGAACAAGAAAACAAGAAATTGAGTGACAAACAAATCCTTATGGAGCTGGAACTGCTCAAGGTAAAACAACAAAGTGACAAAGAGGAACAAGTCACTTTGACTCATATTGGGAAGGAGATTGAAGATGATAGAGAGACTTAGCTTGAGAGAGTCAACTTGCACCTTGAGAAGCTACTACAGAAGGATAATAGAGACAATCAGATGATCAAACACATGGCTTATCATTACAGGACTCAAAACAAGAGTTGCAACATGAGGGTCAAGAAGATGAAAGCTAGGCTAAGGAAGGCTTTGAAAGGAAAAAAGGAGGAGGATAGGGTTAGGTTTATTTCTGAAGCTTCCTTTGCTCATCAGGACACTTGATGAGGGTGCTTATCACCAATTTTCGGCAAGTTTGGAAGTTTTTTTGTCATTTCCAAATTTTGAAATTCTACACACAGGAAAACTGGCTAAACGGTGGCGCTGCGCTTTCCCTAGGGGCACACAAATGTGAAATGGTTTGCATTTTTGGATTCATAGTGATGAGGACATGCACCGTAGTTATTTTCAAAGTTTTTGGGGTAGAAATGGTCCACCAAAAGGTCAAAAAACACCCTAAAAATGACCTTTCTGCCACTTTTTGGACACAAAGAAGTAGTCTTGGAGAATCACACGTTTAGGGGTCAAATGAGCTTAAAATGCCAAAATGTTAGGTGTTTTATAAATTATACTTGAGGACCTTTCCAATGAGCTATCATGAGCTCAATTTGGATGCCGGGAAGGCCTCCAAAAGGGACATGAAAGTGGCGCTGCGTGTAGGGCAGTTTTTGCTCAAGATGGCTATTTTTCTAGTTTTTGACTGTGTTCATGGATTATCTCTCATGGAGGATGATTTACCTTTGTAAATGATGAATTGGCATGTAATTAGGATATATAAATAGTGATAGAGGGTAGATTAATTGCTTTAAAAGTCAATTTGAGCTCAAATGAATAAGTTTTTCACTTTTAGAGGCAAATTGTTGAGATGCCAATATTCCTGTTTCTTGTTCAGTGTTGGTTAGATTAGCTCCTCATCTTAGGGATTCAACCGTTGAGGATGGGAGGAGGTTGAATTCATGTCTATATCTTCTTCTTCGTTCTCATTGTAAAGGGTTGGACTCAGTTGGATGCTCAGACCTTGATTGTACATCTTTTTGTAAGTAGTTTAGCAGGAGATTAATAGGAATTGCAACTATTTTTATGGGATCCATGTGGTATGGAGTTTTAGCACAATTTATTCTTATGTGATCATATGTTAATGTGTTTTATGTATTTTTTTAATCATTTCATTTATTCTAGTTGAATGTTTTCAAGTTGATAGGCAAAATTCATTACATCAGTGCTCTTCCTTGGGAAACCATTCACCATTTCATGTTTTATGAAGTCTAGGAAGGATCCATGGTTTTCACATGCTCTTCTTAGCTTCTCACCAGTCTTAAACATATCACCCCATCAATCTGTAGAGTGCTAAAGCCTATGCCTACCTTGCTCCATTGAACACCCTACAATTCTGACCTATTCCCCAAACCTAAACTGTCCAACTCCTCCTGATCTGGAAAAAACCTTTCAAAATCAAACAAAAACTTTGTGCTAATATACCTAGCCTAATATCCTTTATCTGATCTAGTTATCTTGGCTGAGATCCTTATGGAGAGAGCCCTCTCCGGGCCTAGTAGGGCTAGCTACTTGGCTAAGCGTGGTTTGTGGTTACCTTGACATTGCCTTCCTTTAGCCTGAGGTTCAATCCAAGTGATAACATAGTGGCGACCATACTAGGGAGTGAAAAACTAATCACCCTGGTAATATCTTTCACTAGAATTCTTAAGCTTATGGATGATGAGTTTTAGAATTTAAAAGGTTGAATTGGAAAATTGTAAAGCAATATATAAAATGTAAAAATTTGAGCACACCGGCTTTGAGAAAGTACAGTAGGGCCAATCCAAATGCAAACCCTGCCCTAGTAGTGGATAATCCTAATATGATTTCGAGAATACTAAAAAGACAAGAAAGTTCATTCAGTCCCACACCTTCAATAAAAGTAGATTCCTGCCCTGATGAGTGGTTGTTTTTAGAAGACCTCCCATTTGATCTGTCATTTGACCTTTCCCTATTTAGAACCAGGTCTGAAAGTGCACTTGATGATATAGTTCTAGATCCAAAGTTCATTGCAAATTTCAAAGTCCAAAAGGCAAACCGGTCAATTGATGAGTATATCCTAAATTCCCCTTAATCATCCCTCACTACTGCTAAGATCCCTGAGCTTTCTGAACTGGTGTCCACTTCCCTTAGTTCATCATTATTCCCTTCAACCACTGAATTTCATTCCCAACCTCCATTTATACCTGCACTTCCCCATCAACCTATCATTTCCCATCAATCACCTATTACTCCCATTTCTCCATCAACTACTCCATCAACTCCTACTAGCCTGATCCTTGCTCTAAATCCATCTCGAGTTATGGATGCCTAGTATGCACCGCTTGTTTTACCTCAGAATCTTGGTGCCATGCTTGCTAATTATCAAACCAAAATACCTTTCTTTGATGCCACTCAAACCATTACAACTTAGCAACATGTTGATAAAATGAATGATTTATTTGACCTCCATTAAGTAGAGATTAAAGATGTGACAATGAGATTGTTTGTACAAAGCTTTGGAGGTGAAGTTCAAAAATGGTTTAGAGCTTTACCAACTGCTTCTATCACCACTTTACCAATCCTACATAGGCAGTTCCTGGATCAGTGGGAGGTGAAGAATATTCCACTTCAGATTTTTTCCAAGTATGAGAACATCAAAATAAATGTCGGCAAAAGTGTGCAAGACTATTGTGTGAGGTTCAATGCAGTATACAATTCTATTCCTGCCAACATTAAATCACTGGAGGGATTGGCTTTGCTCAAGTTTCTAGACGGTTTCAATGCTGATATGGCATATTAGTTGTAGGAACGTGATCCTACCACACTAGAAGATATGCAAAAGAATGTTGTGAGTGTAGAAGCAAACTTGCTGGCCAAAAGAGCACGAATGAGATATGAGAATAGAGTGACCATAAAAGAAGAAGCATCTACTTCAGATGTAAAGGTGGATACATTGATTCAAATAGTGGAAAGGATGGGTGATCGGATAACCATCATAGATAGACCTAAAACACCAATCTAGAATCCAAATTCTATAGGACAGTAGCAGCCCCAATTCCAAATCAAGCAGAGAGAACAAAAGGCACCAGAGCAACCAATGCAGCAACAACAGATCAGAACTCCCTTATAGCAGAATTATGTTCAAGGAATGGAAGAAGAAGAAGATGAAGATCCGGTAATTGAAACAAATCACTTTTTCACTTCTAATGGTATGCCTATATTTCTGACCGAAGATGAAGAATATGTAGAAGTTATAGACATTCAAAGTGATGAGGATTACATCTTAGAAAATGATGTGGTTTTGGAGGCTGAATTTGATGATTATCAGCGTGGTTATATGAATGCTTTGACTGCACAGTAGAGGCAGTATTCTTTAAGGAGTAGAGATGTACCATTCAATCCCATTCAGAAAAGAAAGGATGTGCAATCCAAGAATGATTCCTCAAACACTTAGAAGAAAGGGAAAGAGCTTGCTCATCCGAATCCCAGCAAGGTATTATTAGCACTCCAGGAAACTCTCCTAGGTTGCAGATCAGAGATTCCTGGTAACATATAATCTTCAATATTTTCTCTGAAGTATTGGAATGGATGATGATTTGGATCAAGTCAGATAACCATTTTAGCTCTATTCTCACTCAAGACATGCATGAACACCCTCAACAACACAAGGATTTAGACCACTAATGCTTAATAGTTAGTAGATTTAATGGATAGATGGAGAATATTGAGAGTACTAGCAGATTGCATACATGAACATATATGAATGGCTAGCTACATGCAGCAAAGAACTTACAGACTATACTAGTAAATGCATATATAATAACACATATAAATGGCTAGCTACAGGAAACAAAGAAGCTTGCAAATCTAATATATCAAAGTACACATAAGATGACAGTTATCTGGCCTTAAACACAAAGAAAACCTAAACAAATTGTTCAAGGGCAAGCTTAGAACAGAAGAGAAATGGACATTGAATATATAACAACAAAAGAAGTTTGTATTCCTAAAAATGCAGATGAGAAGCTTGAATGAACAGAGGAGGAATAATCTCCAAAAGTTGAACCTTTCTTAAATTTAGTTTTCTGCCTTTTATAGGCTATTTACAATGCTCTTGAGCTCTCTAGAAGGCTCAAAGTCTTAGTCTATTTGATTTGCATTGTTAATTGCTTTGTTTCCCTAAAGGCAAGCGTGGCTCGACGGTTTCTTCTTCTGGAAAAAGACTAACCATATTCAGATATTTTGGGTGGTTTGTTGCACTATTTGAGCTCCCTCAACTTTCTGTTTTGGGCTACAACATGTTGTGAATGCCCATGATATTTCTATTTCTTTTGGACAGTTTTGTTGTTGATGCTGCCAGATCTTATTTGATTTGGCTATGTGTGTTGTGGCCCTTCCAATGATTTAACAATGCATGCTTCTGTTATAGCATAACAACGCTACCCCGTGGTGGACCTCTGTTGAAAACAATGTATATTTCTGTTATAAAGAGAAAACACAGCCATCACTGCTAAATCTTGCCTTCTCTATCCTTTCGGACCTCAAATGTCTTTAAAAATGGTTCATTCTTCTCTCGGGTCCACCCTAGTCGCCATCGCAATTCGTAAAAGCCTGCATCCTGTGTGTTTCCATTATATAATAAAACATTCGAAAATGTTGAAAAATGCATGAAAAATGTTTTTGCAGACTTCAGATACAATGTATTCCACTTCCCGGACCCTTTCGGGTCCAAGGATCATCACAATCGCATTGGCCAACTCTCCCTTCGTATCTTCGTTATACAACGAAAATACACGAAACACATTAAAAATTGGGCTTCCGCGGACCTCAAAACATATATATTTTTGTCCCGAAACCCTCTCGGGTCTGGGCTTTATTGCATCGACGCTGTCTTCCATTCCCTTTGTATTTCATTGAAAAAATGAAAATACACGAAAAATGTGGAAAATGTTTGGGCGTGGATCTTAAATTTTATATATTTCGACGCATAATATTGTCAGGTCCGGGTATTGGGTCATCCATCTACCTATGCATAGGCCCCACCCCTTGGTTGGTGCCGATAGCGATATTGCGATGCGATCTGATTGCAATCGCATATCACTCCTGCCCGGGGCCTTTTTATATATATTATAAATGCTTCCCGCCAATGCGACCTGCCGATCAGATCATCAACGATTGCTGATCAGCGATGTCATGTGCCCACCTTTAAACTGTCCCCTCTGCCCGCCGATATGCGATTTTCTGCTTAGATTTGGGCCGTTGATCGGCCAAATCTAATGGTAGCTGTGTGTTACCATTTTTATGCTTGCAATACTTTGTTTTTTCATTTTTTTGGAGTTTTATCATCCTGATAGTGTATTTCCGCCCTTCCAAAGGCTCTCCTCTTGCACCGATTTTGACCCTTGGATGATTTTTGAGCAGATGCTGAAGATTTCAAGAGCATATATGGATCCCATGGGATGATTTTAAGCATTTTTTTTGGAAACTTTAGGAGCATATATGGATCAAATTTTGGGCCTTTTGCTAGCGAGGCTAACACTGGCTCCTTCTGGGGATGAAAGCCTCCCTGTGAGGTTTCAAGGATCATAGATTAATGCCTTTCCTGTAAAACAAAAATTCAAATCTTCCTTCTAGTGTTGCATTGGGCATGGAGTCTATTCTGTAATGAAAATAAAAACTGGAAAAACATATTTACAATGACAAGGCTTTAAGGCCTTAAATGAAATAAAGTTTCGAGAACCGCCCATTTACTGGGCTACCAAAAGTATCTCCTCCTTCCAGACTGTGCAGAATGAATGTATTGTTCTGCTGATCTTGAGCGATGATAAAAGGACCTATCCATAAGGAGTCAAAATTGCCATGATTACCTTTATTTTCCTTAAATGTATCCCATTTAAGCACCCAATCCCCCACTTGGAAATTGTCCACCTTTTCCTTCCTGTCAAAAGTTTCTTTGATTTTCTTCTGATGAGATTTTGACTTCTCAACCAACTGCTCTTTGATCTGTTGTAGTTCAACCAGGTTATTCATTCTTCTTACCATATCATTCTCTTCACCTTGTTCTTCTTGCGAGAACTTAGCCATAGGAAGAATGAGCTGGATGGGAAAAACAACATCAGTGCCATAAACCAATTTGAATGGAGAATTCCCTATGGATTTATTGATGGTAACTTTGTCAACCCATAGTGCAAATTTCAGCTTGGAATCTTAGCTCTTTTTGTTGTCCTCTAACAAATTTTTGATTACCCTTACCAGACTTTTGTTAGATGATTCTGCTAGGCCATTGCCTTGAGGATAATATGAGGTAGAATGCACCATTTGAATGCCCATGGACTCAGTCACATCCATCAATTCTTTTTCTTTGAAAGATGTTGTGTTATCAGTGACTAGTTTGGTTGGACAACCAACTCTAATGAAAATACTCTCATTGAAGAAATTTATGACAACTTAATGATTGGAATTCTTAGTGGGTATAGCCTCAATCCACTTGGTAAAATAATTAGTGGCTACTAAGATCCATTTGTGTTGGCCACTGGAATGTGGGTTGATCTCACCTATAAAGTCCAAGCCCCACTGCTGGAAGGGACCACTGACATGTATTGGCTTTAAGGGCAAAGATTTTAGCTGTTGTCTGCCTGCAAACTTCTAACACTTGTCACAAGCTTTTACAAAAGAAACCACATCAGAGAACAAGGTATGCCAATAATATCCAGCCCTCAAGGTTTTTTGAGCTATGGTTTTCAAATAATGATGCCCTCCACAGATGCTAGAACGAAGCTGATGCATGACTTCCATAGATTGTTCTTTATCTAAACACCTCAAGAGGATTCCTGACAGGTCTTTCCAATAAAGCATATTTTTATCAATATAAAATATGGCTGATCTGAGTTTAATGGCACGTGATTGACTTGAGCTAAGCCCTGAAGGGAGTTATAGCTTTTGAAAAAAATGAATTATGCTGTAATACCATTCACATGTGGCTAGATTTTTGGCCAAAGACTGATTTTGCTCTTGCTCTTCTTTTGCTCCCTCTGCCTGCTCATAATTTGAGTTCAGACTCATGGAATTTATGTCTAACAAGCTACAATTCTCTTCAGCCATAAGTTTAGCCAAGCCTTGGCCTTTGACAAGCTTAGTGGGCTTCACCTCTATGTTAAATTCTATGAATTTTGCAATCCATTTAGCTCTCTTCCCATCAATATCTGGCTGAGTTAAGATATCCTTTACTGAGGCTGAAGGTACATATTCAACTACTTTTGAATGCAGAATATAAATTTTGAATGATTTTAAATATTTAATGAAAGCATAAGCTTGTTTTTCAATAAGGTCATACCTTAGTTTAGCATCCCTTAGAGTTTTGCTGAAAAAGGCCACGGGGTGCTCTATGCCTTCATCATTTTTCTGCAAAAGAACTACTGCAAGTGTATCATAAGAGGCAAAAGAGAAAATACAGAACTCCTTAGTGTAATCTGGGCTGATTAGAGTCGGCGCTTCCATGATAGCTTGCTTGATGGCTTCAAAAGAGCTTCTTGAAGCATCTGTCCATTTTATTTCTGCTCCTTTCTTTAGCATGGAAGTGATGTGCTTTACAAGCTCTGTGAAGTTTGGAATGAACCTCCTTACAAAGTTAATCTTACCTAGGAAGGATCGAATGTTCCTTTTTGACCTTGGGATGGACAATGTCTGAATGGCTTGAACCCTTGTTGGATCAATTTTTACACATTCAGCAGAAACGATATGTCCCATGAGTTTGCCTTCTTCTCAAGCAAACTATGACTTCTTTGGGTTTACTAAAATTCCAAACCCTCTGCACTTTAAGAATACCTTCTTCAAATGCTGTAAATGATCTTTGTGGCTACTAGAGAAGACTATTATGGCATCAAGATAAATAAGGACAAATTTTTCCTTCTCTCCCACGAAGGCTATGTCCATGGCCCTCTGAAAAGAAGCACCAACATTCATCAGTCTGAAAGGCATCTTGGAGTACATGAAAGTGCCCCAAGGAGTAGTGAAGGCGGTCTTTTCCGGATCTTTAGGGTGTACAAAAATCTGATTATAACCTGAAAATCCATCTAAGAAAGACATGACTCTAGCCCTTGAAACTCTTTGCAGCAAGTGTTCCATCTTGGGCAGGGGATATTTATATTTTTTAGAGCACTTGTTCAGATTTATGAAGTCAACACAAAGCCTGATTTCTCCATTTTTCTTTCTTACTACCACAAGGTTGGCTATCCACTTTGAATACCTCAAGGGAACTATGATTTTGGCAGACAACAACTTCTTGATTTCTTTCTCAATCAAAGGCAATAAGAGAGGGCTGATAGGTCTTAATTTTTGCTTAAAAGGGATGGTGTTCTTTTCCAGTGGGATCTTATGTTGAATGATGTCTGCATCATAGGTTTTAAGATCACTATATTCCAAGGCAAAAATTTCAGCGAATTTCTTCATGAGGGTACAATAGTCAAAATTCTAGGTAGAGGATAAATGCATGGACAAATTTATGTTTTTTGGACGGGCTGGGCTGCCTATGTTGTGTTTACAAACAAAAGACTCATTCTCTGTTTTGGCCACATTATAGGGCATGTCATTATGATCGAACAACCTCTTAAGAGGCACAAATACCTTTGGTATGTGATTATTGGGTAGCTGGACGATGCTCCTTTGGCCGATTTTTCTTTTGAACTTGGATTGGCCACATTCTTCCATGGTTTTGTTTTCCTGGTCGATGCGCGTTTTAGAAAATTCATCCACAACTTGTAAAAACCTGTTAATTTCCTCATCATCCTCAAAAACCTTCCAATATTTGACATTGTCAAGCAGAGATGGTTTGTATCTTATCTGAACTTCATATGTCAATTTTGGAGGCAATGAAGGAATACATATGCTAGCAGAGATAGCAAGGGAGTCAGCAAGCTGGTTCTTCATTCTTGGAATATAAGAAATGCTGAAATTATTGAAAGAATCCTTGAGCCTCCATACCTCATCTCTGTATGCCTTCAGCCTTGGATGCTTATCTTGGAAAGTTTTGTTGACTTGCTGAATAATGAGGTTTGCATCTCCAAACACTTTCAGGCCTTTGATACCCATTTCTTTAGCAGTGTTTAAGCCCAAAATCAAGGCTTCGTACTCTGCTATGTTATTTGTGACCTGAAAGGTTAATTTGAAAGATAAATGGATACATTCCTATATTGGGGACACAAGGACTACACTTGCCCCTGCAGCTTCTTTAGAGCAAGCTCCATTGAAGAACATATCCCAAATCTATGGGTTTCCTACTTCAGCGAGTTGGAAAACTGGTTTTTTAAGCTATGTGGAGGCCAACTGGGATTCTTCAATATGGAGAATACATGCTCCAAAACCAGTGTCAACAACATATATGGGATGATTGGTGGGATTCCTCTCATCACTAATTATATAAGCCAACTGCGCCTCTCTGCATAATCTCTTGCTCTCTCCTCCGAAGACTGGGATAGTAGCATAAGACAGATCATTTTGTAATGATCCACCTAGTCTCTTGATCCAACCTATGGAAAGTAACATACCAAACTTGGGGGGTACATCTGTCACCACGGTGTCCATCATCATGATTTTCATAGGCAATAGAGACAAAGTGATGGCTAGGTCCTTGATTAATCCCAGACATTTCACTTTTCTAGAGTTAAAAGAGAACAGGTCATGATAAGGCTTTGTGATGTCAAGACCCAACTCATCCATGATAACCTTGGGCATTAGATTATGGCTGGCTCCAGTGTCTAGAAGGAAATTGTGAAGGATTTTATCGTGGATAGTAAGAGAGACATAGAATGATGGGGATCTGTATTCACAATTTCCAATCATTAGGCTAAGAATAAACGCGGGCTTGTCATCTTGCAGATTCACATAGTCAGTGGAGGCTTGGATGGCTTTAGGCTCAAGGGCCTAGAGGATGGATCTTTTGAAGGACTCATTCTTCACTAGTTCAATCAGAGGCATAGGTGTTCTTAGCTTCTGAATTTCTGATTGAAAACTGAAAGGAGAAGGAGACTTGTCGAGGCCTCTCACCTCATGAGCTGGAGCTTTGAGGATGATGGGATCAATTGCTAGTTGTTTTTGCTTATTAGCTTGCTGTACTATAGGGAAAATAGATCTTTGAACAAGAGTTTCCTTTGCATCATTTACCTTTGACCTCAAATTATATCTTTTCTAATCTACCGTTTGTAAAGCAGCTTCACCATCCCATTCTTGGTTAATCTGGTCATTGAATAATCACCTTTCATAGGCAGCTGAGGTAAAAAAAGGACGCATTGCCTTTGTCTTCCAGACAATGGATCTCATCCTCTTCTTCAAAATTCTCTTCTTCCATGAATGTATTTTGAAAAGGAGCCCTCACCCTTTGGTCTTCATTAGCATCTTTGTTTGTTTGCAAAATATACAATTTCTCATTAGTTCTTCTATATGGATCCGGATTTGGATTTCTAGGAGCAAAGGTGTTAGGAGCTCTCCCTTTCCCTGGGTGCTGCTCAACCTTTAATTTGGAGATTTCAGAGGGTAATGACTCTATCGTTTTGGCCATTTTATCTATCTTAGGATCAGAGGATGATGAGGCCTCGCCTCTCTATCTTCTTCTATCAACATTTCCCTTGAGCTTCTCTACAACAATGATGTTTGATTCCACTTCCAAGGCTGTATCTTGCATGTCAGCCAAAGTAGCACATCGCCTCTCTCTCAACAATAGGCAGAAGTTAGAGTCACAAGTGCTGGCATATGTAAGTTTAGCAGAGGTAGTAGTGGGTTTTACTTCAGCTGGAATCTTGTTGTATATATGGTTAAACCTCTTATTGAAATCAGACAGAAACTCCTCATTTTCTCTCTTTAAGTTGCCAAACCCAGTGTGGTAGTAGAAGAGGTCATTTTTATCCCCCCCAATGCTTTAGAAATACATCATCTAAAAATTCAATATCTGCTATAGATCTTGGGGTTAGTTCTCTGAACCATTTTCTAGCCTCTCCATCTAGGCTTTGGACAAAGACTCTCATCCACACATCATCCTCACTAATGTCCAGATTATCAACATGGCTATAGAAGGACTCAGGATGTTCTTCAGTAGTAACACCTTCAGTCCCAGTGAACTTAGGCCTGTATTTCTGATATTCTCCAGTAGGCATGGCATTCAGAGGAGTGGGCAATATTAGAGGTCCATACCTAGTAGCTATGATTCTTTCCATTTTGGTAGGTGCTTGTGGACCTACCATAGCTATGGTGGCTATAAGAGTACTGGCAGTCTAAATGACAGAGGGCTAAGGAGTGACTGATAAGACTAAAGGAGTATGATGAATAGGAGGAGAGGTTTCCTTTGGTCTTACAACAAAAGGAGAACCTAAAGAATAAGGAGCTTCATGAATTTATGAGAGTTTTTCTGCACTGCTAGTATTAGAATCTGTACTCTCAACATGTATTTGTTCTATTGCAATATTTTCTTGAAGAGATATAGAATATTATTTAGGTTTACCTGAACTTGATGCTCCTTTCTGCAATACCTTTCTTTCTTTGATGATCTTTTCAGGGTCAGGTATTGGGTCAGCTTGTGACTTCTAAGGGTTTCTCTAAGTATGCCTCACAAACTGAGCTAGAACTATGAAGTGGAGTTTCCAAGAGGTTCGGTCTCTAGTAGAGTCACCAGATAGATGATTACAACAAAAAATGTGCCCAGACTTTGTCTATCATCAAAGCTGGAAATGTGTCGTTTCCTAGGGAAGCTGAGCTTCAGTTTCCTCTCCCCGGCAAAGACACCAATTATGTTAGCACTCTAGGAAACTCTCCTAGGTTGCAGATCAGAGATGCCTGGTAACATATAATCTTCAATATTGTTCTTAGAATTGTTGGAATGGGTGATGATTTGGAAGAAGTCAGATAACCATTCTAGCTCTATTCTCACTCAAGACATGCATGAACACCCTCAAAAACACAAGGCTTTAGACAAATAATGCTCAATAGTTAGTAGATTTAATGGATAAATGGAGAATGCTAAGAGTACGATCAGATTTCATACATGAACATATATGAATGGCTAGCTACAGGCAGCAAAGAACTTATTGACTATACTGGTAGATGCATATATAATAACACATATAAATGGCTAGCTACAGGCAACAAAGAAGCTTGGAAATATAGTATATCAAAGCAGAGGTAAGATGACAATTATCTGGCCTTAAACACAAATAAAACCTGAACAAATTGTTTAAGTGCAAGCTTAGAACAGAAGAGAAATGGACATTGAACATATAACAACAAAAGAAGCTTGTATTACTAAAAATGCAGATGAGAAGCTTGAATGAACAAAGGAGGAATAATCTCCAAAAGTTTAACCTTTCTTACATTTAGTTTTTTGCCTTTTATAGGCTGTTTACAATGCTCCTGAGCTCTCTAGAAGGCTCAGAGTCTTAATCTATTTGATTTGCATTGTTAACTGCTTTGATTCCTTAAAGGAAAGAGTGGCTCGACGTTTCTTCTTCTGACAGAAGACTAACCATATTAAGATATTTTGGGTGGTTTGTTGCGCTGTTTGAGCTCCCTCAACTTTCTGTTTTAAGTTGCAGCATGCTATGGATGCCCATGACGTTTCTGTTTCTTTTGGATAGCTGCGCTGTTGATGCTCTCAGATCTTATTTGATTTGGCTATGTGTACTGTGGCCCTTCCAATGATTTAACAATGCATGCTTCTGTTATAGTAGAACAACGCTGCCCCCATGGTGGACCTCTACTGAAAACAATGTATATTTCTGTTATAAATAGAAAACACCGCCATCACTGCTAAATCCCACCTTCTCTTTCCTTTCGAACCTCACAGATATTCAAAAATGGTTCATTCTTCTCTCGGGTCTGCCCCAGTCACCATCGCAATTCGCAAAAGCCAGAATCTTGTGTGTTTCCATTATATAATAAAACATGCGAAAATGGCAAAAAATGCATGAAAAATGTTTTGGCGGACTTTAGATACAATGTATTCCACTTCTCGGACCCTTTCGGGTCTAGGGCTCATTGTAATCGCACTGGCCAAGCCTCCTTTCGTATCTTCGTTATACAACGAAAATACATGAAACACATTAAAAATTAGGCTTCTGCGGACCTCAAAACATATATATTTCTATTCTGAAACCCTCTTAGGTCTGGGCTTTATCGCATCGACGTTGTCTTATGTTCCCTTTGTATTTCATTGAAACAACGAAAATACACAAAAAAAATGGAAAATAATTGGGCGTGGATCTTAAATTTTATATATTTTGACACATAATACTGTCAGGTCCAGGTATCGGGTCGTCCATCTACCTGTGCATAGGCCCTGCCCCTTGGTTGGCTCTGATAGTGATATCGTGATGTGATGTGATCGCAATCGCATATCGCTCCTGCCCTGGGCCTTTTTATATATATTACAAATGCTTCCTGCCGATCAGATCATCGGTGATCGCTAATTGGTGGTGTCATGTGCCTGCCCTTAAATTGTCCCCTTTGCTTGCCAATATGAAATTTTCCACTTAGATCTAGGCTGTTGATCGGCCAGATCTAATGGTAGTTGCACGTTACCATTTTTATGCTTGCAATACTTTGTTTTTTTGGCTATTTTGCAGTTTTATCATCCCGATAGTATATTTCCGCCCTTCTAAGGACTCTCCTCTTGTGCCGATTTTGACCCTTGGATGATTTTTGAGCAAATGCTGAAGATTTCAAGAACATATATGGATCCCATGGGATGATTTTAAATAGTTTTTTTGGAAACTTTAGGAGCATATATGGATCAAATTTTGGGCCTTTTGCTAGCGAGGCTAATAGGTACCATCAACAAGTATCACTACAAATGAGAAGAAAAATCAACAAAAGAATAGTGCAACAAAAGAGCAAGCATATAAGAAGGACATTGGTGTCAAAGAGGTAGAAAAATTTTCATCCTTTAATTTAGAAAGTGAGATTGCTAAATTAAAAGTGTCCATTCCTTTGTCTGAGCTGGTTAAGAATAGAAATTATAAACACCATGTATCTAGAATATTGCAAATTAATCCTTTGTCAGACATGGTGAATGTCGAGGATGATCATCCTAAACTCATTTTTGGTCCGGCCATAGAAGGTCAGCCTGAAGATAGTGAAGTCCCTCCCTTTTATCTAAGTCTTAGATTGCATGAATACATTCTCCATAATGCCAAGTTAGATTCCAGAGCTTCTCACAATTTGATGCCTAAAGCCGTTATGGAAAAGTTGGGCCTGGATATCACTTGGAAATATCATGATTTGTACTCCTTTGACTCCGATAGATTTCATTGCATTGGTCTCATCAAAGATTTGGTGGTTTCTTTAGATCAAATCCAAACCAAAAATGTCTTGATGGATGTGGTAGTTGCTGATATATCACCTTGATTTGGTATGCTCTTATCTAGATCGTGGGGTGGTAAACTCAAAGGCACTTTACAACTTTACTGCTCTTATGCTACCATCCCCATTTTCTGTCAATTGAGAAAGTTGTACTGGGAAAAGAAAATGAAGGATGTGATCACTAGTAAAGAGAAGTCTATGAATCATCCAATAAATGTTGTACATACTGATTTTTAGCCCTTTTTTTTGTACTCTGATAGTGAATTGAATGATGTAGATATTCAACTTGTAGAAGTAGATGATGTACTAGAAATTTATGAGAATTTTAGAGTAGTTCTTAATCAAGAAAAAGAAAAAATAGCAAGTTCTTCCAAGCAGCCTACACAACAACAATGGGTTAGTGAAGAGTAGAAAAATGAAGTAATCAGCCAAGATAAGGTAGACAAAGAAATAGAATTTCAACATCTAGAAGATGAACCCGGCCTTTGGAGCATGGACTTCGATGGCTTTGTGGGTAAGGACAATGTTGGTACTGAAATTTGGATTTGAAGCCCTGTTTCCAGCCTGCCAAAGTCCCAAGTAAAGTTATTGTATTTTCCTACAAGTTGGATTTTGATTGCTCTAATAATGAAGTGGAGTATAAGGCTTTGATTACAGGTCTTAAAATTTTGAAGAAGCTTGATGCAAAAAGGATTTCTATTTATGGTGATTCATAGCTAGTGATTAAACAAGTAAAAGGAGAATATCAAGCAAAACATCTGCGGATGAGAGCCTATAGAAATGCAGTTCTGAATATTTTGAGGATGTTTCCAGAGTGTACCTTGACAACAGTACCTTAGACTCGAAACATCATTGCAGATTCACTCGCCACTGCGGCCATCAATTTGAAGATTCCAATGAATTCTAGCAACAAATTTGAAATTCATGTCAAACATAGGCCTGCTGTTCCTGATAATTTGCGGTATTGGCAAGTTTTTTAGGATTATAATGAAATTAATGCCTTTTTGCAGAATGAAGGAAAGTTTAAGAATGTTTCCATTGATGATGGTTGTGATTCTAATGAACAAGAGATTGAGGTAAATCAGATGGAGGTTTTACATCAAAAGGATAATATTATTCCTAGAGGTCTCATACCTTTAGAGGAGCTTTTTGAATAGGATGACGTGGCAAGAAAACCGACCTTGGTTCTTGTAGACAAAGGAGTTGAAGATGTAAATCTTGGAACGACTGAAAATCCCAAGCTTGTAAAGTTATCAAAAAAATTGTCTCCCGAAGTAAAAGCTAAGTATGTTAGATTACTTTCTTAAGTTTCTGATGTTTTTGGTTGGGATTATTTAGATTTGAAGATGTATGACAATGATATCATTCAACATACTATTCCTATCAAGCCGGATCAAAAACATTTTAGAAAAAAATTGAGAAAGATCAATCCAAAGTTGCTGCCTTCCATTGAGAAAGAGGTAAATAGATTGTTTAAAGTTGGCATCATTGTTCCAATTAGATTTTTTGATTGGATTTCAAATTTGGTCCCGATACGAAAGAAGTTCAGAGAAATAAGGTTGTGTATAGATTTCCGGAACCTCAACAAGGGGTCCTTAAAGGATAATTACCCTCTTCCTAAAATGGACCATATTCTGCAAAGAGTAGTTGGAGCATTACGGATGCCACTACTAGATGGTTGCTCATGCTATAATCAGATCTTGGTGCATGAAAAAGACCAAGACAAAATTGCCTTCACAACACCTTGGGGAACTTTTCAGTATGCCAAAATGCCATTTGGATTGAAGAATACCGGAGCCACTTTTCAGTGGGCGATGGACATAGATTTTGCTAATGAGAAGGATGTTTTATTGGTAGTTGATTTAGATGATTTGACGATATTTTTTGGTTCTGATGATAAACATTTGCACCACTTATGGATTGTCTTTTAGAAATGTAGGAAGTTTAGGATTTCTCTAAACCTGAAAAATAGTCTTTTTGCCATGGACGAGGGTAAACTCCTTGGTCATATCATTTCTAAAGATGGTATTCACATTGATCCTTCAAGGGTGGAGTCAATCTAGCATATAGGCTTTCCGCACAACAAAAAGGAGATTCAGGCTTTCAATGGTAAGATGAATTTCTTACGCAGATTTATAACAAATTTGGCTGAGCATTTATGTGAAATAAATAATATGTTGAAGAAGGACAACACTATGAAATGGACCAAGGATGCCATGAAATCATTCAATTTGGTAAAGTTTGCTTTGACTACAACCCTAATCTTGATTAGTCCTGACTATACTCATGATTTTATTATATTTTCATTTGCATCCGAGCACACCATGGTTGCAGTGTTGATGCAAAAGAGAGATTAGGTGGAGCAACCCTTTGCCTTTTTCAGTAGGACTATTCAAGATGCTGCCTTGTGGTACAATATCATTGAAAAACAAACATTGGCTCTTATAAAAGCATTGAAAGATTTCAGAGTATACATTATGCATTCACATACTATAGCATATGTTCCTAATGCAGCAGTTATGGATGTTCTCGTGAAAACTAATCTGGAGGGAAGAAGAGGTAAGTGGATAGAAGCAATGTTGGAGTATGATCTTGAGATTAAACCTACCAAACTGATCAAAGGACAAGGCTTGGAAAAACTAATGTTTGAATCAAATTTGCATGCTCCAGACATAAATCTTATAGCAGCAATGTCAGAGGATGAAGATGGTGGCTCACTCATTCAAGTATCAGAAATGTTTCTCAAATCACCTTGGTATTCTGATATAGTTTATGTTCTTCAACATCTTTTTCCACCTTCTGGAACATCAAGAGGTAAAGGTAGGTCACTAAAGCTCAAGTCTGTAAAAATTTTCATTTTAAATAGTGCTCTCTGTTGGAAAGATTTGGGAGGAGTTCTTCTTAATTGTCTGGTTGAAGATGAAGCTCAGCAAGTAATGAATGATTTTCATAGAGGTGATTGTGGCGATCATTTGTTTTGGAAAACAAAAGCTAACAAAGTGTTGAGAGAAGGATATTATTGGTCGACTTTGTTTTCAGATTTATATAAGACAGTGATGGGCTATGATGAATGATAAGTTTTTCAAGGAAAAAGGAAGTTTCTTCCTCTTCCTTTGAAGCCAGTTGAAGTAAATGCATCTTTCCAGTAGTGGGGACTTGATTTCATAGGGGAAATCCATCCTACATCATTAGCACAACACAGATGGATTTTGACAGCTACCGATTACTTCACCAAGTGGATTGAGGCCATTCTGACAAGGCAAGCCACGAATACGGTAATTATCCAATTTTTAGAATCTAATATCTTGTCTCGTTTTGGGTGCCCTCACAAGATTATAACAGATAATGTAGCAACATTTAAGTGCAAGAAGATGTTTGAGTTTTGCAACAAGTACAATATTATATTGGGTCATTCCACGACATACTACCCGCAAGGCAATGGATTGGCTGAATCATCAAATAAATCTTGGGTGAACATTATCAAGAAAATGTTGGAGGCAAACAAGAAGAATTGGCATCGAAATCTTGTTAATGCCTTGTGGGCTGAAAGAGTGAGCAACAAGAAATCAATAGGTATGTCACCTTTTGAGTTGGTTTATGGTACTGATACAGTATTTCCTACATCACTTGCAGTCTCGGTCATGAGATTATTACAGGAAGCTGGCAATGAAGAGAATGATATTTAGTGGAGAATTAATCAAATGATTCACCTTTGGCAAACAAGAGAAGAGGTTTCCCAAAACACTTTCCAGTTGCAAGAGAAGATAAAGAAAATTTATGACCACAAAACCAAAGAAGAAAAGTTTCAGCTGGAATATGTAGTGCTGCGGTGGGATGCACAGAATGAGGAAAAGGGAAAGCATGGTAAGTTTGACAATTTATGGAAAGGACCATATAAAATCTCAGCTTATCGAGGATAGAATGCATTTTTGTTAAAGGAAATGGATGGTCAGGAATGTTCAGGAGGGCCAGTAATGGTAGGCTCCTGAAGCACTACTACTTTTGAGGTTGTTCCCTGAAGTTACTTCACCTTCATTGTATATACTAGTTTGATTTTCCTTGCAAAGTTTCAAGTACACTGTCATATGAGCTTGGGGCTCGAAGTGAAGGCTATAAAATTTGAATTATTAGTGTCAAGTTTGGTTGATTTGGTTTATAATCAGGTTTAGAGTCATTTGTAAGTCAGTTTTTAGTTTGTATTGAGTCATTTTTCACTTTTTGTTGTTTTGACCATATTGCCCAATGGATGAGGCACTTGGTCTACAGTGTTCTTGACACCTCCAAGGAGCTGCCATCCCCAATAAGGCCAATGTTAGTGTCAGTATTTGCATACTTCCATCAGGGATACAAATATGTCCCCATGATGAAAATCATCATGAAGTATTTCACTTGGGAGGGCAGATTTTCCACGTTGTACACCTATCACATCATGCTCCTCATGAATTTTATGAGGGTAAGGATGTTAAACCTCCTTTATTTCTTGTTCAGGAATATTGAGAAGATGGCTCATTTTGTCCAGAAGAAGTCATACCCTCAGCAGATGAGCATTCTCTATCATTATTCCTTGATCAAGATGATTGTGCTTCATCATATAAGTCTCCTCAACATCTTTCGGGAGACATTTATTTCCCATGACATCTTCAGTGGTCCTCAAATTCCTCCATCAGTGTCTCAAGAAGTAGGGGGACCTTCTAGCAGTGCTCAAGTGAAAACAGATGAGGAAGCCAAGGAGACTAGAGCTAATGAGGTGCTCGTTTACATGACATATCAAGGGGGCACAAGGAGATTGTTTGTAGCCAATAGGCAAGTGTTTGCTCCATGGGATGTGGAAGGGACCTTGCCTTCTTCATTAGCCCATAGGAAAATGCTAGCTCCACAGGATGTGGAAGGGGCTTTTCCTTCTTCATCAATACAACAGGTACAGGTGCAACAACTACACAAAGGGAATGAAAAGATGCCAGAGGAGAGTTTTGATGATGAGGAGGAAAGAGACTTTGAATTGATAGAGCATGATGAGTTGGAGCAGTGTTATACTCATCATGGAGTGGAAATTATTGACTTAGAGGCTCAAGATGAAGAAACCATAAAGGACATCATCATAGAAGAAAAGGAGGCTCAAGTACAAGCTCTGATGGGAAATTTGGAGAGGGCCAAGTATGTCATCACATATTTAGAACAAGAAAACAAGAAATTGAGTGACAAACAAGTCCTCATGGAGTTGGAACTGCTCAAGGTAAAACAACAAAGTGATAAAGAGGCACAAGTCACTTTGAATCCTATTGAGAAGGAGATTGAAGATGATAGAGAGACTTGACCTGAGAGAGTCAACTTGCACCTTGAGAAGCTGCTACAGAAGGCCAATAGAGATAATCAGATTATCAGACACATGGCTGATCATTACAGGACCCAAAACAAGATTTGCAACATGAGGGTCAAGAAGATGAAAGCTAGGCTAAGGCGGGCTTTGAAAGGCAAAAAGGATGAGGATAGTCTTAGTTTGCTTTCTTAAGATTCCTTGGCTCATTAGGACACTTGATGATGGTGATTCTCACCAATTTTGGGCAAGTTTGGAAGTTTTTTTGTCATTTCCAAATTTTGAAATTCTACACAAAGGAAAATTACCTAAACACGCAGCGCCACTAGCGTTGAGCTTTTCCTAGAGGCACTCAAATGAGAAATGGTTTGCATTTTTGGATTTAGAGTGATGAGGAAATGTACCCTAGCAATTTTCAAAGTTTTTGGGATAGAAATGGTCCACCAAAAGGTCAAAAAACTCCCTAAAAATGACCTTTCTGCCACTTTTTGGACACACAAAAGAAGTTTTGGGAGAATCAAGTGTTGAGAGGTCAAATGAGGTTCAAATGTAGAGCTTCTAGGTGTTTGGGAAAGTAGACTTGAATAACTTTCCAATGAGCTATTATGAGCTCAATTTTGATGCTGGGAAGGCCTCCAAAAGGGACATGAACTTGGTGTTGCACGTTGGGCTAGTGGCGCTGTGTGTAGGGCAATTTTTGCTCAGGATGGCTATTTTTCCAATTTTTGATTGTCTTCATGGATTATCTCTCATGGAGGATGATTTAAATTTGTAAATGATGAATTGGCATGTAATTATGATATATAAATAGTGATAGAGGGTAGATTCATTGCTTTAAAAGTCAATTTGAGCTCGAATGAATCATTTTTTCACTTTTAGAGGCAAGTTGTTGAGATGCCTATATTCCTATTTCTTGTTCAATGTTGGTTAGATTAGCTCCTCATATTAGGAATTTGAACCCTGAGGATGGGAGGAGGTTGAATTCATGTCTATATCTTCTTCTTTTTTCTCATTGTAAAGGGTTGGACTCAGTTGGCTGCTCAGACCTTGATTGTACATCTTTTTGTAAGCAATTTAGCAGGAGATTAATAGGAATTGGAGCTATTTTTATGGGATCCATGTGATATGGAGTTTTAGTATAGTTTCTTTTTATGTGATCATATGTTAATGTGTTTTATGTATTCCTTTAATCATTTCATTGCTTCTAGTTGAATGTTTTCAAGTTGATAGGAAAAATTCATTACATCAGTGCTCTGCCTTGGGAAATCATTCACCATTTAATGTTTTCTGCAGTCTCAGAAGGATCATGGTTTTCACATGATCTTCTTAGCTTCTCACCAGTCTTAAATGTCTCACCCCATAAAGCCCTAGAGTGCTAAATCCTATGCCTACCTTGCCCCATTGAACACCTTGCAATTCTAACCTAATTCCCTAGACCTAAACTATCCATCTCCTCCTGATCTAGAAAAACCCTTTCAAAATCAAACCAAAACTTTGTGCTACTATACCTAGCGTAATATCCTTTATCTGATCCAGTCATCTTGGCTGAGATCCTTACGGAGAGAGCCCTCTCTCGACCTAGTAGGGCTAGCTACTTGGCTAAGCATGGTTTGTGGTTACTTTGGCATTACCTTCCCTCAGCCTAACATTCAATCCAGGTGATAAGAAGATGCATCATCAATATGGGAATTCAGGAATTAATTTTCCATCTGCATAAAATTATTAATCTATTTTTCATCCCAAAACACTTGCCAATATATGATATTGTTAGGGATAGCTTGGAGGTGCTTAAAATGAATTGAATACTTCTTATTTGAGTGGATAGGAATCTTGAACATACTTGCTGCAGTAGTAAGGGAATCAACCATAAAATTTTGAGTTCTAGGAATCAAAGACAAAGTATATTCTTAAAAATTCTTAAGAATATCAAGGAAAACATTTTGATAAGCTTGCATCCTTGGATGCTTGGCTTGGTACTCCCCTTTAACTTGTTTAATCACCAACTTGGAGTCGCCATAAACTGAAATTTTCTTTGCTCCTAGATTTTTATGAATTTTAAGGCCAACAATCAATGCTTCTACTTTGCCTCATTATTTGAGAAATCAAAAGGAAACTTATATGAACTCAATCTTACATTGCGAGGAATTTTACACGACTAATGCAAGGGACCATGAATCCGCATGCCAATCGAAAATCCTTCCTTCCCCATTGCACCATCAAACTCCATTGTCCAAAGACCATCTTTGTCATCTGGAAACAGAGCTTTGAAGGGTTGATCTGTCTGACTTTTTGGAGGATGACTCGCTGTCTCAACAATCTGTGTTTTTGGCACTAATTTAATGATCCTTTTAGGTGAATTTTCTAGCTGCAAACAGTCTGCGTCATTTTTCTCTTTTTTTTTGCAATCAAATCTTCCTATACACTACTTATAACATCCGAAACTTCTGAAATTTCAACAATTTGACTATCATCATCTACTAGACTCATATCACCATACAAAATGAGCAACTCTAGGTTGGTATGTACAACATGGATTGGGTGATTATTAGCTCTCTCTTTGCTACTAATCATGAATTTCATCTTCTTCTCCCGGTATAGTTTTCTAAGCTGCCTAAATACAGGTATAGCAGCATATGAGAAATCAAGTTGCAAGGTTCCTTTCAGCTTTTCCCTCCAAGAATGTGAGAGAAACATGCCAAACCATGGAGTCATATGTTATCACTCAGATTTTCCTTGAAGTTACTAGAAGAAAGAAAGGGGTCCGAGGTAACCACAAACCAATCTTTTAAGTACAGGTTCTAGCCAACCTATACTTAGAGAGGGCTCTCTCTTTAAGTTTTAGCTTTGTTTTTGAGGTTTTAGGCTAGTTATGATAGCTTGGGGGATTGTATTTTGGTTGGTGGTCGAATTCAAGAGCAGACAGATAGAACAAGGTATTTCAGGCCATTGGGCTATGAATTCAACTGGATGATGGCGTAACTAGATCAGGTTGATTTAACAAAGGAGAGTTTCATAGGGCAAGATAGCTAAACAAAAGACAAATGATAGCTTCAAATGGGTGAAATGGTCTTGAACAGGGAGGAAGGGAAACTAAGAATCTTTCAACAAGGTCCAAGATGAGGGAAAGTGGGTGCTCATTAACAAAAAGAAATTAAGTATTCTTTGTTAAATGGTCATAGTGATAAACTATGAAAGTAGGGAGAAATTAAAAATTACCTACTTATAATAGTCTAGAAGAAAACATTAAGAAAAATAAATGATTTGAAGATAGAATGTAGTAAAGCTCTTTTTGACATATAATTATTCATTTATCATTCAGATATGAAACACATATGAATATTGATTAAACTAGAAAAACTGTAAAAACAACAGATTTAGAACACTTATTTGTTTCTCTTTTGACATAAGTATCATGTAAAAGTCCTTTGATTTATTACTTTGTTCCAGCTAGCCATACAAAAGTTGTTCAACGACACTTCAATTCCAAAAGTAAATTGTCTATAGAAATGACTAAGAATCCCTCCTCAATACTTCAAATGAGGAATTATTTATACAAATGTTACATCAAAATATCTCCTAACTAAGAGAGATATATTCTAGGGAAACTAAATATCTTTTACATGAATATAGAGATAGATGGTCTCGAATGTAGAAACAGAATGTGAATTGATTTTTGCTATCCCTCTTTTTGTTGAAGGAGCTGGAGGCAGGCAGGTCCTATGAATATGCATCTTTCTATCATGCTAGTAACTCTGCGCTAGACATATGATTTTATCTTTTCACTGATACTCTTTCACCTGTATCTGATACTCTTTACCTATTCACCATTTTTCACCCTTTTTACCAAAATTTAATGTGGTAATTATTTCTCTTTACCTCACTTAAGTCATGGTAATTTACAGGATGTTAGTCATGCTGGACCACCAATCATATTTTGGTATTCTTGTCCTTGTCAGCTTCCTATAGATTTCATCTGTTTCAGTATATTTCACAAAATTGGGTTGCATCGG
Source organism: Pinus taeda (assembly GCA_000404065.3). NCBI lineage: Eukaryota > Viridiplantae > Streptophyta > Pinopsida > Pinales > Pinaceae > Pinus > Pinus taeda. The sequence goes on from APFE030878224.1 coordinate 196,145, forward strand.
GAATAGATTCTTCACTTCATCTTCAATGTAAAAAAGGTTCTCCAAACCATCATAGAGAACTTTCCTGTGCACAATGCCTTGATTGTAGATGAACTAGCTTGACTGTCAGCTTGCTAAGGCAACTTGTTGATGTAGTCTATTTGAACAATTAGCTTGTCATTGATGACTAAAGGACTTGGAAGTCCTTTACTTTGTAAGATGCCAAATTTCCTCATGAACTCATCAATAACTTCCTGCATGCTTAGACATTTGTGTTCCAACCTTGCATTAGATTCCTTTTGGTCAAAACTTTCTTTATTTTGAGGAGGGTAGCAATCCTATCCTCAATTTTTAATTGTTCTAGCTGTTGCCTGTTTTTAATATTTAGAAAATTGATTAACTGAATTGCTTCTTCAAGCTTTCTACCCAATTCTTCTCTGGTCTTCCGAACTTCTTCAATTGCAGGCTTAACCAAATCAATTTGTTCAAAAATAATTTGAATTGATGACCAAATATTATTGATGGAATCAATGATATTGGTCCAAAATATCCTCCTGATCTCTATCAAGGGATTTTTAAATGTAAGGTCTTTCTCCAGTGCTTTAATCTGTTGGGTTAAGCCTTTGTTTTTCCTTGTCTCTTCTGCATAAGTTATTTTTGATATATTATATTTCTGCTCCAAAGTAGTGAATTTCTCTTTCACTTTCTACAGTTCTGTGGCTTGGAGTTTCATCTCCTCCATGGATTTGATTAAGTCTTATATACTCTATGTTGGTGTACCTGTCTGTGATGTACCTGTTACTTCTATGGGTGTAGCTATTTTGAAAGGAATATTTGGTGCTAAAGCTGATGCCAATGTAGAAGGGACTTCTGTTGAAACTATAGGTACTACAGTCTGGGGCTGTGTGGTTGACTCACTCTGCCTTGGCTGTACTGGTTTCCCTAATTCTTGCTCTATATATTTTAATTGTTAATTTAGCTTAAGGACAAAGTCCATAAGCTCTTCTTCATTTTTCTTCTCAATCACTTCAGCAGTTTGAGGGTGAAGGATTGGTGGCAATTTCAATTGTTTCCTAAGTGCAACTATATCTTCATTTTTCTTTTTTATTAGGCTCTCTGCTGCCTTGACATCCTTTCGGTCATGGCCCAACTCAATAATAAACTCCTCCAATGAATTGATTCTGTTGTCTTTTGCCTGTGAGTAGGCCTTTTCTAGTTGTAATTAGGTAGTAGTGTTTCTTAGTGAATTTTGCAACCTATGTGCCATCATTGCCTTGCTAGTCAGTGTAGAATAGACCATCTCTCCTGTTTGTTTGTGCAATTATATCTGGTCTATTGGGTGGATGTCTTTAGACATGACTTCAAAGTCAGTTTTGAGATAATCTGCCAAAGATTTTGGCTGCAACACTGTGGGCTTTAGGAAGCTCATTTTCATTTTTCCTTCTTTGATGTCAAAAGCTGACATCAATCTGGTTTGATTTGTAGGGTCCATCTTTAAATACAGAGCATAGTCTTGGGCCTTCAGCTGCTCATTCTTTGTCTTTATCTCCTTGAATTTTCCCCTTATATCTATAACCTTCTCAGAAGAAGACCCGAGAGATGAAAATTCTATATTCTATTGTCTTTCTAGTTCTTGCCTGTATGAACTTGAGGGTGTCCCACCTGTGTGTAAACTATCTGTTCCTTCCTTTCTCATGCTCTCTAGAGTTTCTCCAATGAACTCTTCCTCTGAATAAGGATTTACCCTTTGCCTCTTAACAAAGGTTTGATATGTAGGTCTGCTAGAAGGGGTAGCTACTCCCCTATCTCTTTTCAAGTTCTTTTCCTCATTTAGAGGAGTCTGCACTACTAGGGGATTTCCCATATTTTTAGGAGCTAGGTGTGGATTTGGTGGAGCTCTTTCTTCAGAGATTTCAGGCTGCTCTGATACCTCTGGCTATTCCAATACTTGTGGTTGTCATGTTTTTTCTAAAGTAGGAACACTAGTTTCCTGTGTTTGTTCCTGTGATTGCTCTACTGTGGGAGCACTAGTTTCCTATGTTGGCTTTGGAGAAGTTTCAGCTGGCACCTGTAAAAAAGAGTCCAGGTCAAGTATTTTCTCCAAATATTTCATCACATTCTCAACTTCAACTTTATCACTATCTTCTTCTATCAATGTCCCTTCTCTCTATTCATTTAAATTGGCATATTGTTCTATCTCAGGGATTCTGTGATGGATGTAGGGTGAAAACTTATGTTTTACCCTCCTGTCACTAACGAAACCATGAGGGTCATAAATCCAAGCAAATCTTTTCTTTAGTATCATTGTTGTTTCTATGATTTCTTCTGCTCTTTTCCCTGCTTCTATATTGTTGCACACAAATGGGCCTAAGTGGTCTTTGATCCTTAATTGGGCTTTCTTCTTTGCCTTAGTGAAATGAATTTGGTCAGAGTTTAACATTTCCTGTAATATTCTAGGGCAAACAATCTCATAGGAACATACTTAGGCAACTTGAAAGGAGGGAGTTCACAACCATAGATTCAGATCTCAGTGTGATTCTGGTACAAGTACTAGTCACCTATCTTGTACTGCTTTGACCATTGAAGGATTCTCTTGATATCATCACTGATTCTTGGGCGAGGATGTCTTGTCAGGATGGTGGTTACAGGATAGAAAAATTGATCTATGAATTCATTGTATGAATAGGGAGAAATGTATGAGTAATCGAAGATGGAAGTCTAGAAAATGACTGATCTAGGATTACCTCTGGTATCAAGCTTATTAATAGAGAATGGGAATTTGTCAGTTTAGTAATACAAGAAGAGGTGATACAAGAATGTGGAATACTTGAGCACTCTCTCATTTTACAATCTCATGAACTGATCATGGATTTTGTCAGCCATGAATGCAACATAGTCATACTTGGCAGCAGGGGGCTAGCCAGGGGTGAAGATAGTCAGATAATAAAAAGTCATTTCATCCACATATTCATTTCTTGTGAAATCAAGAATATAGGCAATCATGGTAATAATATCCCTCACTAAGCTTGTAAAAGCACCTATCATGTAGGGTGGAGGGTTTTCTCAAATGTATTATTCTAACATGAACATTTTACAAACTCTGGTGATCTCTAAGCTCGATAATTTGGAAGATTTGTTAAGTAAATAAGCAATAGACAGAGGGGTAAGGTTCTGACTAGGTTTCAATTGCAATATTTCATTGATGGAGTCTGCTGTAATGGTAAAAAGGATTTGTTGGTCGGGGGACATTATAACTCTGATATTAGGGTTATAATTGGCATGGCACTGGTGAACAATGTCTGGGAAAATGTGTACAAAAGGGAATTGGTACTTTGGGAGATTTGATTCCCACAGACCAATATTGTTAACATTATTGAGGTAAAGGTTCTAGTATTTACAATGCAGTCTCAAGGGGGAGTCATCAAATGTGAGGTCTCTTATGTGAAAATCTTTATCTGCTAAGGGCAGATAATCCAAATCTCTATGAGGAGTAGTGATAGGAGGTACATTGAGGGCTATGGGGGTTTCCATTTTTGGTTCTTGTGGATCCAGAGATGGAAATGCAGTTTTGAGTAAAATTGGTGAAAACAGAGGGTCTTGGGAGTCTTTAATTTTAAGTTCCGCAACTGAATTACACTGAATTTTGGGGTTTTCAATGTAATCACAGAGGAGATTAAGTATTTATAGGGTTTCTAGAAGGAAACTGGTAAATACATGTTTATGGAGTGATTAGCAATGGAGTACTGGTTCACTGGGTGCAAATGGTGGATTGGAGCAGCGTCAGACTGCAATTTTTGGGGTAGTTGATGGTTGGAGTACGAGCTGGTCGAATTCATGTTCGGGTTGCATGCATGAGTTTTTAGAATAAGGACGGAAAATGGATTAACTTTGTTTTTTATGCAAAGTCAAAGTTTTTGGTGGGTTTTGTGATACAGACAGGTGGTGTCAGCAGGGAGACGGCTTGACATTTTGTCGTTAGCGGGAGATGGTAAGTGGGTTTCATTGCACCGCTTTTGGAGGGTAAGTGGTATTTGGGGGGAGCAGTGCGATTCCATACATCTTTCAACACGTAGCATTGGCATTGTTCATGAAACTGCTTACATCGCACGCTAAAGGTCAACCAAAAGGCTCATGTGATATGAACAAAGGCTGTCGGTTCTGAAGGATCCAATCGGATGGTGGTCGGGGTAATGACGTGACTGATGGATAACAGGGGCAGGCCCGATATTAATTAAAGGATTTAATCATATTGAGGGCAATTTGATTGGTTAGGAGAGTTATTAACTAGTTCAGATGACTAATTAATCCTCATTAAATGGTGGCGGGGTCGGGTTCTTAATCAACTACAGATTAGTTAATTAATCCCATTTATTATTTGTTTTACGGTTATAGTTAACCATCGGGGTGGGATATGTAATAATTTGGGGTTTTGCATAATATAATAATACAGACATGGGTAATTTTCTTTTATTTGGGAATTATATAATAAAACATTAATGGTTAATATGTCCAAATGAATGGGAAATCGCTAAGCCCAATGTTTTTGAAAGCTTTTCATCATACACATTTAAAACTTAGGCTAAGTAAATGAGAAAGTTTTTATATAGAGAATGTGGTAACTTCCCTAAGTAAAATAAGATTTTACTTAGGAGAAGCTTTATCAAGGGAATGAATGAGTTTGTGGAGGGATAAATGTTGATGAAGAGATTAAGTACTTTAGGCATTTCCAATTATTGGGCTTAGGGTCTGGTCCCTCCAAAAGTCAGAGAAATGCTCTGAGCCCCTCTAACTATGGAAATTACCTTTACCAATTAGGGAATTAGTGAAAATTTTAGGGGAAATGAATGGGGAGGTTAATTATTGTGACTTTGAATGTTGATGTGCCTTCCATGTGATACATGCCTTTGCTTAGTGATGAAAGTAAAAGATTTAAGAATTTAAACTTAACATTCACCACACATTTATTCTGCAATCGTCATCTACTTACTCTACCTACTTTACCCTAGCATTTTCACTTCTTTATTAGGGTGCACTTAGACTGGCAAACCCTTTTCAAACTTTCTTTTCTTTTACATAGTGATTCCTATCTAATTCTACAATATTACATCCAAGGACTCAGATTAAACTGTTGAGCTCTTTTTATTCACTCTGCCTATGTACTTATCTGTCAAGATTAAACTGTTAATTTAAATATTTATTCTCTATAACTAAAACATGAAATTGAAAACATGGAATAACCAATATTAAGCTATTTGGTTACCATGGATTGTGGCACAGGTAACAAGTTGCACACAATCATTATTTTACAAAGTAAAATAGTAGTGGCATTTGGTCTTGTACACTTTCATGGACTTTTGTTTTTGTTGGGGTTCATTTTCTTTCATTTTTTGACCTTTTCTTTATTCTTTTTACCCTTTGATTCTTCTTTTAGGGTATACCCTCTTTACATTTTTTTAATTTTTTTGATTTTTTGATTTTTTTACAAATATGGAAAACCTTTGCAACAAGTAAAGGTATGAACATATTTCAGAACTAGGCCAAATCAATCATGATAAATGACACCTATTGGTATGGGGGCATAAAAGTGGCTCCACTTAGGGATGGATTTTTCTGGTGGAAAGTCAAGAACAGTAGATCAATGGCCTTTGAATGACTTTGACTATGCTCTGTAATATTCTTTTCCTTGCTGCTTTTTTTGTATGTATGACAGTAATGCTTTTGAATCTTAGGGCCTTCTCTTAGGGCTTCAACTCCACAATCTTACCATCCAATCAACAATGAACATTATAAAGGATATAGTATGTACAGTTAGGAATATGGAAATATTAGTAGCTAGGATCAAAGTAATGTTTTAACATTCGACCATTGACTGGTCCTCCTTCCACTTCTGTACCATCTAACTCTTTAAGAAAATATGCATTGTTTCCTCTGAAAGCATATATGATATATGGTCCTTTCCACAGGAAGTCAAACTTCCCATGTTTTCCTTTGTCCTCTCTTCTTGAATCCCATCTTAACACTTTGTCTCCAAGGTAGAAATCTTCTGCCTTGGTTCTTTTGTCAAAGATCTTCTTGATATTTTCTTGTAGTACTTGAGATCTCTGGTACACCTCCTCCCTGGTTTGTTGTAGATTGATGGTCTGGTTTATCATTCTTTGTATATCATTAGGTTCCACTTGAGCTTCTTGCAGTAATTTCATAACTAGAATTCCTAAAAATGAGGGAAAACTGCTTCCATCCCATAAACAAGTTCATAGGAATAGGTTCCAATGGATTTCTTGGTTGTAAGCATGTCAGCTCACAAAGCATTGATCAACATTTTATTCCAGGTTTTCTTATTTTCCTCCAACATTTTTTTGATGATATTGATTAGACTCTTGTTGGAAGATTCTGCAAGTCCATTCTCTTTGGGGTAGTAGGCTGTGGAATGACCCAGTGTAATGTGATACTTGTTACAGAAATTAATCATTTTCTTCGACTTGAAGACTGCAACATTATCAGTAATGATTTTAGTGGGACAACCAAATCTACACAAAATGTTGGCCTCTAGAAATCCTATAACGACAGTGTCTATGGCTTGTCTAGAGGGAATGGCTTCTATCCATTTAGTAAAGTAATCAGTTGCAATGAGTATCCATTTGTGTTGACCAGAAGAGGGTGGATGAATTTCTCCAATGAAGTCAAGACCCCATTGTTGAAAAGGTTTTTCAGTGGAAATAGGTTTCAAGGGTAAAGGTAACAATTTTCTTCTGCCTTCAAAGATTTGGCATTTATGGCAAGAAGTTACAAATTTCTTCACATCTGTAAACAAGGTTGGCCAATAGAATCAAACCCTTAGGATTTTATCAGCAGTTGAATTCCAATATAAATGTCCACCATAGTCTCCTGCATGAAATTCTTGTAGAGCCTTGTTAGCTTCATCTTTTAACAAACAATTTAACAAAATTATTTCATGATTTTTCCAAAAAAGAGTATTATCTAAAATGCAAAACTTTGAAGCTTTCATTTTTGAAAACCTATTCTTGGTTCTAGATAACCCTGGAGGAGCCTACAAGTTTTGTATCACATAAATTATATCAGCATACCAGGGTGAATCTGAGAAGGCCTAGCTAATTTGTGGAGTCACCATCTCCTGTCCGTTATCTAGCTCTACAATAAGATTTATGTCTAGGGCTTGGCAATTAGTTTCTGCCATGAGTTTAGCCAATCCTTGACATTTAATTAGGTTGGTAGGTTTTATCTCTATATGATACTCTATGATAGTAGCTATCCATTTTCCTCTTTTACCATCAACTCCATCCCGAGTTAGGATGTCTTTGACTACTACATTAGGAACATAAGCTATTACATGAGAGTATAATATATAGACTCTAAAATCTTTGATAGCTTTTACCAGTGAAAAAGATTGTTTCTCCATTATTTTGTATTTCTATGATGCCTCTCTAAGTGCTTTACTAAAAAAGGCTATAGGTTTTTCACATCCTTGATCATCCTTTTGTAGTAAAATTGCAGCTATAGTGTGTTCTGATGCAAAAGAAAAATGGATGAAGTCTCTATCAAATTGTGGGCTCGTGAGGACTGGTGTTCTAGTTAAGGCCATTTTGGTTTCTTCAAATGATGCTTGGCCTCTACTGTCCATTTCATACTTGAATCCTTTTTCAACATGTTATTTAATGATATAATGAGTTCAGCTAAGTTAGAAATGAATCTCCTTAAAAAAATTATCTTCCCTAGGAAAGCCTGAAGCTCTCTAATATTTCTTAGATGGGGTATCCGTAAAATAGTTTCAATCCTGGAAGGGTCAATTTGAATATCATCCTTGGAAATGATGTGACCTAACAACTTTCCTTCCTCCAGACCGAAAAAGGACTTCTTTGGGTTCAAGGAAATGCCATACTTTATGCACTTTAAAAAAACTTGCCTGAGATGCTCCAAGTGCTGCTGATCTGATTTAGAAAAAACAGTGAGATCATCAAGATATATAACAAGAAAATCGTGAATTTCTTTGGCAAAGGCAATGTCCATTGCTCTTTGGAAGGTTTCTCCTGCATTTTTTAGTCCAAATGGAATTTTAATGTACATGAAAGTACCCGATGGTGTTGTAAATGCAGTTTTCTCTTGGTCATCAGGATGAACCAAAATTTGGTTATAACCTGAAAACCCATCTAAAAGTGAAATTCTAGAAGAACCCACTAATCTTTGCAAAATATGATCCATTTTCGGTAAAGGATAGTTATCTTTAAGAGAGACCTTATTTACATTTCTCAGGTCAACACATAACCTTATTTCCCCTGTTTTTGTTCTAGTAGGTACCAGGTTAGACACCCATTCTGAAAATCTAATAGGGGTGATAATCCCTGCTTCATACATGCGTTTGATTTCTTTCTAAATTGATGGTAATAACACAGGGTTAATTATTCTGAGTTTTGTTTAAAGGGCTTTTGATTTTCTTTCAAAGGGCTGGTATGCTGAATGATAGAGGTGTCATAGGATTTCAAATCTTCGTAGCTCCAGGCAAAAACATCCTAGAGTTCTCCCATAAGTTCAACATACTTTAGCTTTTGATTAGGAGGTAAGGATTTTGATAATTTTATTAATTTGGTATTATCCTGTGTCCCTAGGTTATACTCTTCAATGTCTACTTTTAAAGGCTCCATCTTAGGTCTCTTTGGAATGTCATTAGAGTCAAACAAATCTTCTATAGGAGTCAATCCTTTGGGTAAATGATTGTCCTTTAGGTTGATAACTTCTATTTCTTCTTCAATTATTTCATCTAGGTCCATTTGTTTCAAGTTTTGAATTTCTTCTTGTGTGAATTTGGTAGGATGAAGCATATTTGTTGAATCCTCTTCTAAAATTTTAATTTATACCTCATTTATTTGATTAGAACTAGTCATTGTATCAACATCTATGTTAATGTTAGAAAACTCTTCATCTAAAGTTAAAAAATTATTGATCTACTTATCAATATCAAAAACCTGCCAGTTCTTAAGATTATCAGGGATGGCTGGTCTGTGCCTAATCTTAGCAGTATACTGATGATTTGGTTGAAAAGGTAATTTGCAGGTGGTGGAAAACATGGCCAGACTGTGGGCTTGCATGTTGTGTTTTCTAGGAATAGTAGCAAGCTAGGTTTCCAAAAAAGTGTTGAGAATTTCTATGTCTGTTCCTCTATAATATCCTACTCTAGAATCCCTGGTTGAGTAAGTCCCTTTAATCTGTTTAATTATTAATTCTGAATCTTCCATGAATGACACCCTAATAGCTCCTAATCTTTTAACAAGTTTAAGACCTAACAAGAGAGCTGCATATTCTGCCATATTATTGGTGCATCTAAAATTTAATCTGTAGGCATGTCCTTCAGCATGATCATTTTCTAAATTGTACACCCAAACTCCTGCTCCTGCTCCTAGTTTATTCACTAAGCCATAAAACTCTAAATGCCAAAGGATTTCATGTTCATAATTTGTGTCTAGGGTAATAGGAACTTGTTTAACCATGGCATTTGGGTTTTCATTGTCATTTGATTTTTCTTTGTTATTTGATATTTCCTGAATATGAACAGTTGATTTTTTGTTTTCAATTTCTTTTGGTTCTACTGCTAAAACAACTAAAATATTTGAAGGACTGGCTTATGCATTGTAAAGAATGAAAGAATCCATATCAGAATGTACTGAGTAGATGGGAAATTTTGGGGTTTTCCTGACTACTTACTACATATTTCATTAATGTTTCTCTGTACAATTTCTTGGGTTGTCCAAAAACCAGTATAGTGGCATATGACATATCCAGTTGGAGAGACCCTTAAAGCTTAGCACCCCAGGATAGGACAACATCATGCCATATTTGGGTGGTATATCTGCTACCACTATGTCCATTAATTTTTTTTTTGCAAGGTATTGAACCAATGAAACACACAAGTCTTTTATAAATCCTAAACATCTCACTTGACTGGGGTCAAAAGAAAACATTCTTTGTATGGTCTAGTGATGTCTAGGTCTAGCTTTTCCATGACAGACTTGGGCATGAGATTATGAGATGCACTAGAGTTAAACATGGCATTGTGAAGAATCTTATCATGTATGTTTAGGTTAACATAGAAGGGAGGAATTCCTCCTTCGAATGGTTTCCCATTCACTTTTGGGCCAAATAATAACTCCGGTTGATCATCATAAAGATTAACTGAGTCTTCCATTTCAGTAATTTTCAGTGATCTATTGATTTGAGTTCGGTAAGCATCATGTTTAGCTAATTCAGATAATGGAATAGAAATTTTTAGCTTGCCAACTTTTGCTTCTAGATTAAAGGGTTTTTCTATTTGGGCTTTTGGGTTTCGAGCAACAGTATTTTCTCTGTTTTCTGTGTTTTCTATGTCTTTCTCCTTTTTAGGATTAGGATCATGATTTGCTGATTCTCCTAGGTCAACCTTTGGAGGTTCTTCCATAGTTTCCTGGAAAGGAGGGGAAGTGGAAGGTTGTTAATTTTTTGGTTGATTATCAGAGATATCTTCAATTATGGGGTTAGAAGGATTAGTGTTTGGTCTAGAAAGAATTTGCAAAGTTTTGGTTACTGGCTTACCTTTTTTGGGCTGATTTGAGATTGTTTTCTTGTTTGTTTCTGGGACATCAATTCTCCTACTTCTTAGAATAATTGCTTGTGCACCTCAAAGATGGATAGTCATATCCTTGCCTAAAGTCGAATGATTCTCCTGATTGAGTTTGGAACTGTTTAAGTATATGGGCCTCTTGATCATCTTGTGATAAGAAAACTTCTGCTTCATCATCAAGCCCCTTCAAATTGATTTGAGTATCTTCTTATGGGCCTTTAGATTGAGAAGCTTCTGCATAGTTCTCTTGGAAAAGGGGTCTAATGTTTTGGTTAGGACCATTCTTTCTAGTGTTCTGATTTTAATTTTTCCTAAAATTAGGATTTCTCCCTGGATTAGCTTGCTGGCTATCCCAAGGAGATTTCCTTTCAATTATCTCCACTCTGTCTCCTAATCTATCCATTCCTTTAATTATGGTGTCTAGATTTTGTTCAAAGGGTGAGATTTCTTCTTTTAATGGTGTCCTCCTTTCACTCCTGGCCTTGGATCTTTTGGATAGAAGGTTGGCTTCAACACTGACTGCTATTCTTTGCATATCTTCCAAAGTAGGGGGTTTCATTCTCTTAGTTGGAAAGCCATATCAGAGTCAAATCCATCTGGGAATTTGATTAAGGCTAAACCAGGTGGGGGCCTAAGATCTAGTGTAATGGCACTATACACACTGTTGAATCTAGTGCAATAGTCCTGGACAATTTCATGGGGTCCTCTTCTTAGGTTTTCGCATTTAGATAAAATCTGAAGGGGGTCTTTCCTTTTCTCCCATCTATTCAAGAATTGCTAATAGAGAGTTCTTACACTGTCTATACTATTGGGTGTTAAGGATTTGAACCAAGTTCTAACTTCCCTAGATAAAATTTGAACAAATATTCTCATTTGCACATTAGCAATATCTATTTCATAAATTTCAAAATAATCAGTTATCTTCTTGGTGTGTTTCTCGGTTGTATAGGTTCCAGTGCCTTCAAAAGTAGTAATATTACTTTGGTAATGCTGTCCAATCCTGTCAATAATATTGAAAGGTACACAAAATAGAGGTGCCAGCTTGGCACATGATCCAATCCTCAAGGAGCTCTTCTTGGGCTTTATGCACAAATACACCTGTTCCCCAACCTAAAACTTCTTAAATAATCTATTCAGAGCTGCATAAATTTTCTACATGTCCTGTGTTGCCTTTATATTCTTCTCGATAACCTACATTTCTTATTCCATCTCTACCAACATGTCCAGTCCTCATAATACCATGTTCACCGAATCACTCCAACTGATGGGAGTATTACAACTCTACCCATATAGTGCCTCAAACGGACTCATCCTTAGTGAATTCTAATACCCAATTTTATAAGAAAATCCAACCAATGGAAGGAACGCCTCCCATCTCACCTGTTAATGCATCACATACATCCTCAACATGTCCTCCAATACCCTCTCTATTTGTCTATCTGTTTGCAGATGATAAGTTGTGTTGAAGGCCAACTCTATCCCCAAACCTACAAATAAGGCCTTCCAAAACTTGGAAGTGAACTTAACATCCCTTTCTGACACAATATTTCTTGGAACACCATGCAGCGTCACTACATCTCTAATGAATACTTGTGCCACATCACTAGCTGAATAAGTAGACTTCACTAGAATGAAGTGTGCTCCCTTAGTCAACCTGCCCACCACAACCATGATGGAATGATGTTCTCTAGATTTCCTTAGGAAACCTGTGATGAAGTAGATGGAAATGACCTCCCACTTCTACTTTGAAATCAAAATTGGCTGTAGTAGTCCACTTGGATTCTTACATTTTGTTTTCACATGCGGACAATCCAAACATCTAGCCACAAACTCTACCACTTCCTTCGTCAAATTCAAGCAATGATAAGAGTTCTTCACTGTTGTCAATGTCTTCTAGTATCTTGGGTGACTTGAATATGGTTTTGCATGAAACTCTTGCAAGATAGCCTTCCTGAGCTCACTGTCATTTGGCAGATATGTCATGTCCCTATATCTGACCAAACCATCTGCTGTAAGATGATAGTCCACATCCTGACCACCGGTACCTTGTTGCAACCTATGCACAAGCTCCATGTACCTTTCATCCTGTTTTCGTACATGTAAGATCTGATCTTGTAAGTCTATCCCATAAGAACACATAGTTTCTATGTGATTCACTGGTACTCTTATGCTAAGAGCATCTGCAACCCTATTCTCCTTACCCTTGATGTACTTGATCTCAAATTCAAACTCACTAATCGTGGCCAACCATCTATCTTGTTTGGCATTCATATTTGGTTGGTCAAATAGATACCTCAATCCACTGTGATCACTCATCAATACAGACCTCCTACCAAGAAGATAGTGTCTCCACATATTCAATGCATGGAAGATTGTCACCAACTACAAATCATGCGTCAGATAATTCTGCTCATGCTCATTCAATTTTCATGACTCATAACATACTACTCGTATTTCTTACACTGGTAGTCCACTAATTCCTCTCTTGCAAGAGTTCGTACACACCACAAACTCTTTATGCAAATGTACAATCTTTAACACTATAGCATTTGTCAACAACTTCTTCAATTGCTCAAAACTGGTTGCGCATTCCTCTATGCATTCAATTTTTTTACCTTGCCTCTGCAGTGATGTAATAGGATATGCAATGCGATAGACGTTCCTTATGAACCTCCTATAATAACCTGCTAGCCCCATAAATTATTTTACCTCATCCACATTTCTAGGAGCTACCCATTCCATAATAGCGCTTATCTTTTTTGGATCCACTGCTATACCTTCCTCGAAAACAACATGTCCCATGTAATGTACCTATATCTGAAAGAAATCTTATTTGCTAATCTTAGCATACATCAGATGCTCTCTTAGTAATCTCAACACTGTTGCTAAGTGCTCAACATGCTCTTCATCATTTTTTGGAATATATCAAGATGTCATCGATGAATACAATAACACACTTGTCTAGATAAGGATGCAATACATTATTCATCAAGCACATAAAAGTAGCTGGAGCATCAGTTAAATCAAATGGAACTATAACAAACTCATAATGCCCATACTTGGTCCTAAAAGAAGTCTTGTATATTTCCTCTTCCTTGATGCGTACCTAATGGTATCCTGATCTCATATCAATCTTCAAGAACATTGCTGCTCCCTTCAACTGATCGAAAAAGTCATAAATCCTCAATAACAGATACTTGTTCTTGATGTTCACCTTGTTCAACTACTTGCAATCAATGCATATCCTAAGAGTACCATCCTTCTTCTTCACAAATAACACTGGTGCACCCCAAGGTGATACAATTGGCCTAATGTATCCCTTGTCAATCATTTCCTTCAACTATAACTTCAACTCTACTAACTCTGGTGTGATCATCCTGTACGGTGCCTTTGATGCTGGTGCTGCCCCTGGTACCAACTCAATGGAAAAGTCCACTTCTATGTGAGGTAAAAACTATGAAATATCTGTTGGAAACACATCCTGAAACTCCTGCAAGATTGGGTACCACATCCTTACCTTTATCGCTAGAAATATGCACTACAAATACCACACACACCCTTTTCTGCGACTTCTTTTTTCTTGCATAGATGTCCCCATTCTAACTGATGTTGCCTTCTTCTTACCCAATAAGATCCACTATTCTCCATTGTCATTCAAGCACTTAATGGCCTTGTAATAAAAATCCACTTTGGTCCTATGAAGATAAAACCCGTGCATACCTAAAAGCATATTATATTATCCCAAAGGAAATACATTCAAATTTTTTGAGGTAGGCATACCATTCAACTCGAATGCACAAGCTCTTACCTAGTGATACACTCTCTTCTTTGTACCTATAGCCATCTGCACTAACCAATATTTTGCATGCACTTCTTTATTCAAACCACACTTATCCACCAGGTTTGGACTAACATAACTATAATTAGATCCAGGGTCAACCAAAATAGAAACAACTTGATCACAAAGCTTACCGTCCATCTCAATAAAATTTTCATGTTAATCTTCTTGCTTATTATCCAGTGCTGCATAAATCTGTGGAATTCTCTACCCATCACCCCCAACCGTCTGTGATTCCTGTGCACTATAAATCTAAGGCCCGCCACCCTGATTCTACAGAAAATCCCTCTTAAGATGCTCCTTACCACATTTCCAACACTGCAACTATCTTGTACCATCACCTTTATTTTACTTCCCTCCATGCTATGACCCATTAAACTTCTTTTAAGGTGCACCATTTTCTTTCTCACCTGCATCTTGAGATCTTGTTCTTTTTAGCCGTCATTTATATTTAGCTTTGTCTTTCCCTTTCCAACCTTGCTGATATTTTTTCTTCCACTTTGACTGCTCATAACATTGCTTCAATTTCCCAATAACTTCCTCAAGTGACTAGATCTCATCATACCCAATTCGATCTCTAAATGCTAATGGAAATACATTGAAAAATCTCTGAACTTTGGCATTTGCATCCTTAAGATATGGCACATACCTCAATAAACCTAGGAACTTAGTCGTGTACTCCTCATCTATCAACGAACCCATATTTAGCTCATTGAATTCCTTGGTTTTATTATCGTACTACCTCTCTGAGAAGTACTTCTTCTTAAAAAGTCTCTCGAATTCATGGAAACTCAAGTCTTCCATCCTAATGTCTCTAACCTACTTCACATCTTCCCGCCACATGTCTACTTTCCCTTTGAGGGTGACGATAGCTATTCTAGCCTCCATATTCTTTGTGTATTCATGTAACTCAAAGAATTTCTTCATCCCAAGTAGGCATGCTTCTGCATCCTTCAGTTTCTTCAAATCTCCATCAAAGGTAGGTGGCTTTGCTTTCTTGAACTCATTTGGAAAATATCCCTTGTCTCTCCTTATGTAAGGATGATAACGATGATGATCATAGTGCCTATGAGAACCAGAACTAGAATATAACTTGTGTCCATCACCTCTCCTATCCGAAGTATCCAAGAGCTTGCCATCTCAGATCATGCCATCCCTATCTAACATGTGCCCACCATGAGACCTACTACCATATGCCCCATTAGTTCTATCCTCCTTCCCATGGATGATCCTAAGTAGTCTCTATCTCTGCAATGCTAACAAAATCTGAAGGATGATTGTATGCAATTCTACTTGTTTCTCATGTTCCTTCATGATTATGTCATTATCTTCTTTGCAACTTCTTATTTCTGCCTTCAAGCTTCTAAATGTGTCCTCTATATGAGAAGAGTGCCCAACACCGCGTTGCTCATCTAATCCATATGGTGATTCTCGTGAACTATAGTCCACCATCTTGCTAGTCATGTTTGATCTTCTTCCTGCAAGTATACCATGTTAGCTTAAACCAAAACATAACATAATAAACATACCTCAATATAGTTAATGGGAGGATATCTCATCTACAAGATCAACGAGATTAGTGTGATACATGTATAAACATAATCATAGCGGTGTATGAACATCATTTAAACCATTATCCAGTTATCAATGCATGAGCATATTGACCACATACCATGACCTCATGCAAGACAACTATCACCATATCAATGTATGTGTAACAACATATAAGAACTAACATGCATAACCAATGCATAACCAACATACACTCATGACGACCATATCTAACAACAACACCATCAACTTTCACATGGCGACACAACTGCAACCATGACCACCACCATGTATACAGAAAAAACACATAAAAGACAAACATGAAGAATACATATGCAACCGACATGTATGCATGACAAAAACACCATCGATCCAGTCCAAGGGGTGAACCATGCTCTGATATCACTCTGTAACACCCTCCTCCCACATTTACCCAAGTTAACCAGTCCGCTAGGGTCAACATGAGATGAGAGGCTACTATGATGTGACTCAACTCCCCATGTATAGTTAAGGAAGTGGAACTGGAAAAAGAAACCATTCTAGCCTTCCACACATGCTACAGAACTTTCAGGAGCCAACCAACCTTTCCAGGTGGCCAACCCCTAAGACAACTTGAATTTTCACAGGTTTGGACCCTTAGTCGCTCCCATGAAAATCCATGCATGTGACTGAGGCCTTCTAGTCACTCCCATAGCAAGGCATGCTAGCAACTGTGGACTTTTCTAGGCAGTTTCGTGCCAGCGACCCTGGATTATGTGCCACTTTTTCAAGGTTGGGTCTTAGGCCACTGCCCAAAACTTCATGAAACTTCCAAAAATTAATAATAACAACGTAAAGAAGATACTAATGCAATCACTAGTTCAAGTACTTGATTTGATCCCTACTAGCTATGACATGCATTTCATCAAACATGTCACAAATATGCAATCTATAGGTCATAACAACATATTTGAGAATAGGGGTCTCATACTTTTCTAAGATTCGTAAAGAAAATTTGTTTCCTTATCATAATAACTGCAATATCATCTATTAGGACATATATAGATTGTAGATTAATTTTCTAACCAAAACATGATGAAATCCATACATCAAGTTTGTCATAAAACATACTCATAACCAACATATAACCAACATAAATAAAAAGGATATAACATCCATAAAATCCACATATAAGCCAATATATTTACACATGAAATACCAAGGAGAGGAAGCTATTATTATTGAATGCAAAATCCAAGTAGGTTTTGGACTTCCACAAACCACCCGACCATAGATTAGTTGAACCATAGTCGCTTGATCCTACTCTTCCTTGCTTGATCTTTTCTTTCTTTACCGAATGCTAGAGTGCTCCAAGAAAACTCTAAGTGTCCAAGAGTGTGTGAGAGAGAATAAAGAGAGAGATCAAAAACTGAACTGACAAAAGGTACCAATTGATCCTCATAAGCCTTTTTATTAATGATGCCTCTATTTTCTTCAATTTTCCATTATTTCCCTTCATTTTCCTCCTCACATGCAACCTGTGAACTTTCACCTTCCTTTTCTTCTAATTTCCATTATTTTCATAGATAAAATGCCAATTAATGCCTCATGCCTTCCCAAATTATTTTCCTTTGCCTTTTCCAATTTGCTTAGCCATAATAAACGAAATGAACACCTACACTAGGATGTTTTTCCCAACACTCATCTTGGAATATGTATCTCGTGACCTTGGTTATTATTTTTCCTTTATTAACTTTATTACATGGAATATTGACAAGGGTTGTTATAAATGTCAACATTCTCAATATACAATGTATAAATAAGAGGGAGGGGAATGTAATACCATCCAAGTTGATTCATGAGTGTAATGTTTACATAAATATGATACTTAGGTTGGTGATCCAACACATGCTAATTAGGTTGGTGAGCTAGGTTCTATTGGGGCTTGAAGACTTGTGTGAATAAATGTGTTGGACATGTGGGCTAGTGTACAAATATGTTTTAAGGGCATAGTGCCTATGTGTTTAAGGATAAAGAGCTTATGTTCCGGGGGATTAAGAGCCTACAAAGGGGGGGAAAGCTAGGAAAATATTGTTTTATTCCTAACCTAAGTTATAAAGATAAAGTGGGTTAATATTATAATATAAAGTAAGTGGCATTGTGCCTATAAAATCATCATTCCATCATCTAGTTGGGTGTTATGCCAATGAGACTATTGTGATTCCTTTGAGGATAACTAGATGATGAATATTCACTATACTATGAGGATCATAGTGACGAGCCTCAGTATTGCACAAGAATGTTGCAACTCGTAAGGATACCAACTTTAATTATCAACTTGGTGTTTGTACAAACTTAAGAGGTATCGACACTATATGTGTAGCTTACAATGAGTCATTCTTTCACTGTCATGATGTAATGGAGTTAATGTAATGATATCAAATCCTAAACTAATTTCAAATATGGAAATGTTACTTTTAAAATAAATTAATCCTAGGCAAGAACAACAATTTGTAATTGAAATCCTAAGAGCATGAATTCAAATAAATAGGCCTAATCTACTTTTTAAAAAGGCCTGTCCTAACTAGTATTTTATTCTCCTCAATCATGTATTTAGAGCCTAAGGTTATGATTCAACTCCAAGAGACAAAAAACAATCTTTTTGAGTACATCTGGTCAAGTTTAAACGTGCTAGAGGAGTGTTACATGAAGTTACAATGTTTGCTATAAGAAGTTACATGTTTGCTACAGGAAGATATAACTCACCGAATGGAAAAGTAAATAAAATACAAATGGGATCGGACAATTATTTTTATTGAATAGGATGTCTTAGGTCTCAATTACAAGTGGAATCACTCAAAAATACACCTAGTAACACCTGTTAAAAAATAACAGAAAATTACTAGTCTCAAATCTAGGAATTTGAGAACAGCTAATTAACCTATCAAATGACTAACCTAATAAAGTGAAAATGAAATGGAGTAAATTTTGTTATTAAATTTAATTTTTTATGCTATAATGAAAGTGGAATAAACTCAAATGAAACTCATTAGCATGTTCTAAAAAATAGCAGAAAATTACAACTATTTGCTACAAGGGACTTCCAAAAATTTTAGATTTGCGAATACGCAAACTAATCCAAGTAGCTAAATAATTACTATGACCTTCAAAATATGTTACAAGGACAAAATCATGCTTTTGATCCTACAAAATAACTCACTTCAACTATTTAACCCAATCCTACAACAAGAAATCATCAATACTAAATGCAGAAATAGGAAAAACAAAAATAAGAGATGCATGTGAATAAGAAGTGAAAAGAAGAAAAGTAAATTATACAAAAGGGCTATGATGCTCCTAGGATAGCCAATACCAAGAATAATCATATTCCTATGAAAGAGACCAAGCTTTAGAAGCTAAAAATGACACCAAGCTTCCTTATTTGAATCAATTTAATTATATCCCTTCTAGAAATGAAAGTGGATTTGCAAAAATACAAGTTTTCTCCACAAGAAGACTAATAAAAACCAACCCCTTGAGGAAAATTCAAATTTTTACTTATACAAAATGATTAGGAATCATTATCCTTGAAAGGAAGAAGCTTTCACCTCCAAAATACCTCAAATAGTGGATCTGGTTCCCAATACTAGGAATCTGCATTAAATGACACGGAACACATTCATATTTTCTCAATCATTTGAGCTCCAGAATTTATGCAATAATTTCATAATATCTTGTTGATTTATTATCCAATATTGATCCTCCTATAGTAGGGACCAAGTCCCTAAATTATCCCCTCCTCTAAATCTTCATAATATGCCCAATATTCTCACAATATTCTACAAAAATAAATAATATTATGCAAAAATATGAAATTATCTATAAACCTTCCTAATGAACATATTAAAGTTAAACGAAAAAATATTAAGTGTAGAAGGAGAGGTTTAATATAACCTTCATGTGCCCAAGAAAGTTTAGATGGGCCTTAATTTTTGTCGAATTTGGAGGCCCATTATATGCCCCTGCTGAAACTTTTGCTCATTCTCTTAGCAACCTGTCCATGTTCTTGCCCTATTGTTCTTTTCTTATGCCTGAGATGACTTTCATGATTGTTGGGTTGTGTTATATTCTTTCCACATAGTTAACAGGGGGTTTGAGGGGTACCCGTAACCCCACTTTATGGGGTCCAGGGCAGCGCCCCGAAAATTTTTGGTTTTGGACCCTATGTTAGGTTGGGCGGACCCAACTATGGTTTTGTGCATGATTTTCGCACATGTTTTTTGGACGCGATGGTTTTCGGTCCATGGTTTTCGACGTGATGGTTTTCAGTCGATGGTATTGGATGCTTCAACATGTATAAATATGTATTGTAACATTGAAAGGAACATAATAATGAAAAATCAAGCTGGTAGTCCTGGTTTTGGGATCCAGTGGGAAATCTCTGTGTATATGTGTTTTATATGTTATTCTCTCGCATTTTTATTTTTCCTGTGATTTAGAATTCGTATGTGGGTAATTTCTGTACCGGGTTAAAACCTACATCCTTTCCATTCTTACCATACTCTTTCTCCACTTTCTTCAAATTTCGTGGAAGCATTGTTGGATTCAGAGTCCAACACCTTTCAGCAATATGTCCTTGCTTATGGTAGTAAGTACAACACATGTTCATCTTCTTGACAACATAATTTTCCTTGTCCAATGGACCTTTGGTTTCTTGCCTTCTTTCCTTCAAAAATTTCCTGCATGTGGCCATTTTCTTCCAACATCTAGAAACACTATGGTTAACCAAACCACAAAAGGAACATGCAATTGTTTTCCAATGCTTATGTGGAATTTTACCATGCTTAACATAATCAAAAGAAGTGTGATTGAAATTAGATTTATACCTTTCTCTTTCACCTTCATTACCTTCATGAGGAGGTGAATCAAATGAAGAAGTAGCTCCCTTTGGAACACCATCAATCTCTTCAATGCTTTTAGAGCTTTCACAACTTTCTGGTTCAAGTATATGCTTATGTACACCTTCTTCCTGAAAATGATATTTCAAACAATTGCATTCCCCAAGAATACAATCTTTACAAACTTGAGGTAGGGAACCTGAAATGGAACTCCTTCTAGGAACGGTTTCAATTGCCTTCATGACTGTTTTGGAACTTTCTCCATAAGATTGTCCATAGCCAAGACCCAAATACTTAGGCCTTTCCTCAACCATTATTGGCTCAACAATACCCTATGCATGTTTTCCCAATCCTTTTTCTTCATAGCCCATTTTGGACATTAACTTGGACCCTATGCCTCTTGTATGTTTTTCAAAAGAACCAACATAAACATTCTTATAGGAATTGAAGACAAACTAGAATTGTTTACCTCTTCTTCAAGTTGATACTTGACTAAGGCTTCTTTGGTAGCAAGGAGCTGTGTCTCCAACTCATGCATCTTTTCCAGATCCATATTTGAAATATAAATTTGTCTCTCCATTTCTTGCAATTTGTTAGAAAGCAACTGCTTCTCTTCCTTCATGGAATCCAACTGCTCTCGAAGTTCGGTCCTCATTTCTCTCACCATATCCATCATGATGAACAAATCTCGCTTCATGTCTTCATCAAAGAATCTTGCGAAAGAGGAGGATTTGGAAAACTCACTTGTAGAAGTTGCCATTATCAAATGAACAAAATCACTTCAACAAAATTCTCAAAGCTTTCAAAGAACTAATGAAAAATTTCTGAACTAAATGGCAGTAGAATCAAATTCTTATTCGAGCAGCCTTTTGTAAACAAACCCTCTTTTGCTTCAAGGATTGTATTGAGGTCCTTTGGGTAAGGAGAATGCCTTCAACCCTTCCTCCTTCTTGTCCTCTCATGGACTTAGCTTATCAGTAGCTTTCCCTTCACCTTTCCAAACTTCAAACAATAGTCAGTTTACAAACAATCAAACAGTAGAATCCTTTGTATTGTTTAAACACCTATCAAGTCAAACAAGCAATCTTTTGCTCTGTCAATCAAGAACCCTAATGTGATGCCACCTGATCTAAAATGAGGGTTTAACAACTTGTTATACTTACAAGAACCTCTCACTCCAAAGCTTAATAATTATATGATCTAGCTTATGTTGACAATTGTGGAATTAAGTACTTGAAACAAGTGTATGTCTTTGTTTGTTTTTAAATGTTTAATTGCTTTAAGTTGATTTGTTTATGCTCATATTAGACACACATAACATCCATATAATGCAGCAAATAAACATCAACACATAACGACAAATTTAATCTAGGAGTTCACCCGAATATCGTGGGCTACATCTCCTTGAGCTTCTGTCAATTTGACTTGGCTCTTTGGGATTATAGCTTCAATTCTTTTACAAGTTCCACACTCAACTCCAATGGTTATTGAATGAACCAATGGGCTTAGAAAACCATCGATATCCCTGTCATAGCTATCATTATTCTGCAAACAGATCTAAGATCCCTTAGACTTGATTCCTTTAATTAGTGCACTAAGCTTCCTTGAGCTTCTTGATGGCACTAGCTCCTTCAGAATACTTCAACTGTCTCTGAAACCTCTTCTACTATCTCCAGCACATATCCAAAATCAACAATAGACTATTCATTTGCTCAAAATGAGCACTGCATCCCCAATCTAGGCCTTCCTCCATGGTTGGCACTGGGTTGCCTCAACTTCCTTGTAGCATGTTGGCCTTTAGAAGTCTTTAGATGCTTCTAAAAACCCTTGAAATGGATTTAGAAGACTCATTATAGTTAGGAATGACTGTCAGTTTGCTGAGAATGGATAGTGGTAGCTCCTGCAACTGCCTCCAACCCTTGGTGGCCCTGATCTCCAAAATCTTCCTAGATGAAAATCTCCTTGAAGATGTTTTCTTTAGCTTCTCTAGACTATTCCATTGGCTTTAAAAGGCCTCAATTAGCCTAGCCAACCTCTTGTTTCACTCTCTTAGGTCGAAAATAACTTATGGAGTGCATTTAATCATTATCACCTAGAGATCCTCCACTAAATCTGGAAAACTGCAGTTATATGTAGTTAAATTTGGCGAAATCCCTAAATTTCTCCACTCCAACAAACTTAACCGTCGGAGCTGGCAGTTGCCGTTACCTCTGGTGCGCATGCGAACAATATTACGACTGACAGTGAGGGATATGGTTAGCGGTTTTAATGGCCATAGTTTTACTGTTGGTGGTCCTGATCCCCAAACCTCAAATAGTTAAACTTTTTATATGCAATGTGTCCGTTGAATGTTAAGAACCAATGGTAGTGAAGGTGGTAGCGCACTTTTTTAGCCAACTGTAGGTCACGGGTTTGATTCCGTTGGACCCAACAAAATTTTAACATGCCATTCCAGGGCCATGTGGTGGCCTCCGGGCTTGCCAGGTGTCAGCTCCTGATTGGTCGGCCAAAAGGAATATTTCGAGGAATATTTTGGGGAATATTCCTTGGAATATTATTTTTCTAATATTGTCCAAAAATGATTTTATCCTTGGAAATTGCAGTTTACTAGACTTTTTCAAATGGCGATAACTTCTTCATACGGTGTCAGTTTTTCGAACCGTTCATTGTGCCAGAATCTGGAAGACAAGATCTATCTAGTCATTCAGGTTTGACACTCTTTTGAACACTTTGAAATTTAAGCTATCATTAAAGTCCTGGATCAATATCTGATCAACTATTGTGGTCAAGTCATGTAACCCCATCATTTTGGGCATGTGATGTAATGTTTAGTCAAATATGTAACCCTACTGTGTTGAGTGATCAATGTAAGCATGAGTCATTGGTGATAGGAAAGGTCATGCCTGGTTGAGTCATAGAGTCATGTACTTCTTTGTATATCTTTAGAAAATTCAACATGTGCTCAGAGGGAGCATGTTTAGTGTTTAGTGTTCATACTCAGCAGATTAGATCTACAATGATCATGTAAACAAAGGGAGAGAAGCCTTCATTCATCATTGGTCAATCCTTTTCCATTAATGTCAAAGGGGGAGAGAAAATTGGTGTTTGGAGAATGCTTGGTGACTTGGGAGAGAAACTTGGTATATCTATAAATGTGTTTATAGGTGGTGGTGACCAAAAACCAAAGTGGTTGCCATCAAGTCCAAAGGGGGAGATTGTTGGCATTATGTCAAATGTTTGTCCTTGATGGAAACCTACTTAATAAAGATGTCAACATGATAGTAACAAGATGAGTATTCAGGCTAGTACAAATGTGACAAAAAGATTGGAATCTTTGTTTAGAGACAGAGGAAATTGTTGACATTATGACAAATGTGTTGTCCTCAATGGAAACTTACTTAATAAAGATGTCAACATGATGGTATCAGGATGAGTATTTAGGTCAGTACAGATGTGGCAATAAGATTGGACAAAGGAATATTAGTTCAAAGACAAAGGAATGATAAATATGAAGTTTGAGGAAGTATACGTAGGTTCTAAGAAGCAAAGCCATGTACATATGCATGTATGGTGAATAAAAGTCACGTACAGTTTCCACACCATGGTATTGGCCCATAGTAATGAGCGCGACAATGGACATTTGATCCTGTCAAAGAGTACCATTGGCATAAATATGGAATTTGCCTAAGGTATTGGCTAAGGACTAATCTATATAAGGAGATGGAGATCAAAGTGCTAAGTGTGTATAATATGGGTTATTGATGAATTGTTTGATCTGAAATAAGTGTGCACCTAAGAGTGTGATGATGGATTAGATCTTATAGATTTGAAATGAATGCACATTGAATAATTTGTTTATTAGTTGATAGATCTGTGATTATGTGTGTCTTTTACAAAGTATGTTGAGATTTGGTTTTGATTGATGTTATATTGTGCAGTGAAGGTATGATTCAATAGTTACAGATCTGCACGTAGGTTTTCTTTAGAAAGATTGTGCACATACATGAATCTTCTTCTAGGTAGTCACATATCAATTCTGCAGTATGGACATATCTGTATGTGGGTATGCTTCTTGAAAGGCACATACATACGCGAAAATGTCTTATAAGGGTCACACACATATGCTAGGGTTTTTTTGTATATGATGTTTGATCAGTCTTATTGTGTTTGCTGTTGTCTGTTGATCAAGTCTTTCATGACGATCTATGTTTGATATTGTTGGTTGAGGTTGAGCTAATTATGTTGAATAGTAATGATGATGCTATGAGATGATATGTATTTGATTCAGAGATCTGTGATAAGGTTAGTATGTGTTTCAATGATTGATTTTATTAGTGCAAATGATTTGGTTTTAGGGTTCAATGTTTTGAGATATGTATGTGGGTTATTTGACGAGAAAGCGTGTATATATGTGGGTATGTCTCATAATAATAACATATATATATTCTAACATAAGATTGACCAAGGTTTTCTTTCTGTGATAAAAAATAAGTGGTCCGACATTCTAATGAAGAGTGTATAGTGAATTGAGATGATCTAGCTACTTTGATTGTTTGAGATTCAATATTTGTTTTATTCAATGGTTTGGTGATTAAGTTGGTTCAGTTATTTGATACAGTGATTGGTTTCAGTTTGTTATTTGATATTGGGATTAAATGATGGTAGTGGGTCCAATTTGAAAATTTGATGAAAGGTGGCATATAAGTTGTGATGTTTTCAGTCATGTGGATCCATTATGAAAATTATGAAATGTGGTACATGAAAGTGTTGAGTGTTGGAGCCTTCAAGGGAGCTGAATCTTCCTTCTAGAGGTAGCTGGTAAATCAAATCAAGGGGTAGGAGCTCCCTTCCGGTGGGCGTTGGAAAACAAGATCAGGGGGTTGGAGCTCCCTTCCAGTGAGTGCTGGAGAACGAGATAAGGTTGTATCCTTCTGCAGGTGGGTGCTCGCATGCTAGTATGATCTATGATAGTACAAAGATTGTAACAATTTTTTCATAGATGACATTAAGAGTGGTTTTCTCCCACATTGGGTTTCCACCTAAAAATACTAGTGTTGATGTGTTGCTTTTGTGTTATGGTTTATTCTATTACTATTTAATTAATGCCTAATAAAGTACTTATACACTGGTTCAAGTTAAATAGATGATGAATTAATTGAAAAGTTAGTTAACTGGATATACGCTAATTGTATGCATAACAGTCGCGTATATACGCAAGTTTACTTCATTATAGTCACATACAAAAATATGAATAATAAATTGAAAGGTTTAAGTGTGTAAAAATACTGATTCAACTCCCTCCCCCCCACACCCCTCCCCAATATTTTTCCCAACATCTTATTACAGGTTTCCCATAAAAATGAGTTTTGATTTTTTTTCCTAATTTGATAGGTCATAACTTTTGCTCTAGAATTTCGATTTCATACTGCAAGTGCTTTATGAAAATATTTCAAATAGATATAAAAAGTGCACTAAATGATATTTATTTATTTATTTTTTGACTATAAAGTCTCCAAAATTACCTTTGAAGACAAGCTGTTGAAAATAACTTCTCACTTATAACTTGGATTTTTGTTTCTTATATTGTTGCAGATATTTTCAAAATACATGTGACTTTATATTTAACCTAATACATATTCCAAGAAAAAATTAGGAAATTCTCTAGCCACGTTTTTTCCATCCAGTCATCGCTTATACCCTCAAGGAAAAACCTTAAAGGCAATGTTAATAAACCCTATGTCCATTTCGCAGATGCACTACATCACTTGTGGACTGTGCTGCCGATATTTATAGTTCTAGATGCTTGGGGACTACTTAAGTACTCATAGATTTCACTGATCTCGATTAGAAGATGGTAAGCACCTCCATCAACTAACTATAATCTTGGATTCGTGATAATCTTTACAACATTCGGTACGGTCGTGTGATCTTTGATAGATAAAGCCTAACATTGGGCACATTGAGAAGTGGGTCTTGCGGAGGGTAGATTCAACGATGAGTAGAATCCTTATCTTCCCAAGGTTCCACTCTTATCATAAAATTTGATTTCATTAATGAGAAAAACTTCATTGAGGAGGAAAATAACAAGGCACACCCGTTCCTAAGTTCCAAGTAGACTTGCATCCGAGGTTCCGAGACTTATTTTATCTAGGATTCACATCCGGGGTTCTAGGATGGGCATTCACACTCCCCAAGAAAATGCATGGTATGATGTGTCCATTACAGAAACAATGTATATTACACAATAAAAAGAGAATTAGCATACAAAGTAACTGTGAAGGAGTAGAGAGGAGAGAGTAACGCCCATGAAAATGTCCAGCCAACACCACTAGCTGAAATTGGATTGGAAATTCAAAAATTGAGAGCAAAGTTTGACACAGTTGAGAAGCTTTACCAAAGTATAATTGAGCAGTTGGAAAAAGTTTCTACAAAGAGGATCGGTATTTTACCTTGAGAACTTCACCTACACCCATTTGTGTAGGTATTAAGTTCTCTTTCAAATGTTTGTGTTGAAGATATTATGCCTTGTTTATGTTATCTGACACAATCTCACTGCTTGGATTTTTAATTGATTCAAAGGAAAGTGAGGCTTTTGTAGGTATGTAGCCACAAAGCTACAAAGTGATTTGATAGTGAAGGTTGACAACGTAATCCTTCATCTTCATAAGCAAGCCTATGCAACTTTTCTTCGATTAAAGTCACCATTGTATACTTAGTTAACTCCTAAAATTGTTGTTTGTAATGCTAGTTTTGATATAATTTTAGTTTCTTCTTATGCTACACAACCTCATAATTTAATTTTGTGTTCTATCAACATTTTCTCTCGACACTTTCAAACTGATAAGAGTGGGTTGCCATTTCTCTTTGGAGGTTTCCATTGCTTTCAAGAAGTGGTCACGAGAATAATTTCATCTCAGAGGAAAACCACGGTGCATATTCGTACGTAAGTTTCAGGGACACTTTCATCTGGGTTCCAGGAAAGTTAGGCTTGGAAAATTCTAGTGCACACTCATACGTAAGTTTTGGGAGACTTGGATTTGGAGTTTATCCGAGATTCGCACCATATCAACTAAAATAAACCACCTCATTTACGACATAACACACAAATTTGTATTTGATGACATTTTAATGTGGGTTTTATGCACCCTAAGTCAACAAGGGAGGAATAGCCTAGACCAAGGCTCTTAATAGCCCAAGCGATTTGGTATAACTACCCTTGATGGGTTTATAGGCTTCGTTAGACTTGGATCATTTATTTTTTTGAAGGATTGAATATGGAGAAACTAATCCTAATCTAATCTAATATTAATCCTATACTAATATTACATAGTCCTAAAATTAACTCTATACTACTTTATTGTTAAGCGAAACTAAAAGTTAATTATTAATCTAATTATACAAGTGAAACAATAGAATAAAATAAATCCAACTTGATATTGTTATTGAGAAAAGGAACTGTATGTTCTACTAGCAAGTTATTATATAATAATTCTAATTTATATATGTTATTTATAAATTATAGTCTAAAACAATAGAATTAAGTACAAAAATCTATTATTGAAAATATTTTACAGAAACAGAAATAAAATACTATGATACAATAAACATACACAATTATAATACATAGGAAAAATGACCTGAATGTAGCATAAATAGTGCCTAAAAGATAAATGAATTTCGTTTAACAATACTATACAACAATAGAATGTAATATGCTAACTAATATTTAATTTATAAATGCAATTATAAATTAAATTAAAAAAAAATGATTCAATAATGTGATATAAGTGAAAGAAATAAAGCTACACAAAAGCAAACTTTATATATTCCAAACTAACAGAGATCAAACTCCATTAATAGATGCAATTCACACATTAAGAATCATAAAGCTATATAAAATAACTAATCCTCAGAGACAGAATACCAAAAGAGACAGGGTCACTGTATCATTTTCTATCTAACAACGTTCCAACCATTCATTAGTGAATCAAATCAACAAACAAATATTGAGATAATAATGATAATATAGAAAATAACACAAAGTATGTGTTAGTTTGACTCGCAAGAAGATAACACTCCTATGAATCTAACCTTTCAGAATCAAATCATAGAGGTCAAAATCAACATAATGTTATGATCTGTATCCTCATGACACTAGTCACTAGAAGAGTTATACGATCTATTTAATGTACAAGAATTAAGCTAACACAAAAGAAAAGTAATGCGTAAAGATAACTATCAGTCCACTATCCAACTCAATGTTCCTCAAGCAATATGACCTTTAAACTTTCAGAGATTAAACTACTAAAAAATAAAGACAATTTATAATACTTATATGACCATGGAGAAGCCATTCACATGAATATATACTAATAGAATTAAACCACATTAGTAAAAGCATTCAAAAGGAATATAAATTCCACAATCAAAGTTTCAATTACTTTTCTAGCATTTCCCCTTCTCTACTGCAATGTACCATTTCCCCAGGGAGCTTTCCTTCTTACATTCAACACAGGGTCTATATAATTAAATTTACATGAGTGATTTACAATAAATCTCCTTCAAATCTCAATTGTAAGAGCTAAGAATTGATAAAAATATATTATTTTGATATTCTCCCATAATCTTGGCCCAAAATCGGGTTATAATCATCCAATAGATTTGATTTGGTGGCTCTTTTAATAAAATGTTTTATGTAAGCATGATTGGTCCCAACCAACCTGAAAACATGTCTCTAGAAGAACTGCGATTTTCTCCCAAATCGTGCATCTATTTGCAAAAAAAAAAAACTCTTTGCCAACTAATTGGACCCATTTTGAGAAAAGCCCATATTTTGATTTCAAGCTTCATCCTGGTTTGATCATAAATTGAGACATAAGTTTATGCATCATTTCAAATTTTTCCCTTGCGTCCTTGGTTAGTTCCTGCAACAAGAACAAAAAAATTTCTATTAAAAGCTAGGCCATGACCAAAAATATAATGAAATCAAGTAATGAAACTATTATACAATTGAATCAAATCAGAAGAATGGCCTCGCTCATCCTTTTTTGGCGTTAGTGAGTTCTGTAATTGTGTTTGGAAGTATGACGATTTTGGTGCGCTCCAAGATATTTTATTGATTGGGATGGTCGACATGCAACAACACTATCATTGGTTATTGGAAGAGGGATACTAACAATAAGCAAATCACAACAAATGGGCGATCCCAGAATAATGGGCAATGAAGATAATGAATATGTTTATAACAATGCTTTTCCAAGTATCTCACTTCTTCAGTTGTATCTTTTCTATGCACTCAAAGAACGGGTGAACTCACAGTGCTTTAACTGACCATGAAAATTCATGGCCTTACTATAGCCATTATATCCTTTTTAATAAACTTGTTGACTGGCAAACATAATGTAAAATTATATTTTGTTTCCACCAAATCTA
Organism: Pinus taeda; assembly: GCA_000404065.3. Lineage (NCBI taxonomy): Eukaryota > Viridiplantae > Streptophyta > Pinopsida > Pinales > Pinaceae > Pinus > Pinus taeda. The sequence continues at coordinate 226,428 of APFE030878224.1, forward strand.
CATTTGTGGCAGGAAAGGTGAGCTAATCAATTGTAAATAATGGAACAAGTTTGATCATGGCTCATCAACATGGAAAAAGCAAGTGACAGACAATGGCTGAAGCTCAGTTGCAACACTTGATGCAAATGTGATTGTAGCGTAATTATGGAACCTTAATTTAGAATGAACATTTATATATAGCGTAGGGGTTGTGCACAAAAATGATTAACGTAAGAGTTTTGAGTTGGAATAAAACATGTGTTTTATTTACTTACTTTAAAACCTTAGCTTTGCATTGGATTCCCAATCAACACTTTGAATTTTTAATATAATGCAAAACATAAAAAACAACATACATTAAGTATTATGGAATTATGGTATAAGTGTTGAATTTTTAATATAATGCAAAACATAAAAAACAACATACATTAAGTATTATGGAATTATGGTATTATATAGACTCGTTAACTGTACATGGCCATTCTCTAATCTATATTTATCCCTTAATCTTTTTACTATTTATTTACATAATTTATGGTGATGATGTCTAACGTCCACTAAGACCAATACGGTCTATCGAACCTTAAGAAGAAAAATAATCTAATTGTAATTCTTCAAAGTCTTATTTCTATGTTAAAAAAGAAGGGAAAGAAGTGTTGGAAATAATACTGAGAGGGGAGGTGAATCAGTATTATCAAACTCTTTTCAATTATACAAATACTTGCAGATGAAACTTGTGTATACCTTATATTAAGTTGTGTGTCAGAATCATATAACAAGAACAACAAATAGAGAAACAGTCACACCAAAGAACACAAGATATAAGGTGGAAACCCAATGTGGGTGAAAACCACCTGCTGCAATATGTCTCTATTTTCTTTCAATTAGAAACTTCTTTTTACAATGATTTTGTATTAGTGCAGTCTTATACCAGCACGCAAGCTTCAACCTGCAGAAGGCTACAACCTTCTCTTTTCTTCCAAGGACCTTGTTTTATAAATTTTCAAGCTGGATCCATGAATATCAATCAAGCATCAAATAGATCTACGATCAATCAACTTCCTTGTGCACAAACTGAATCAATAATTTCTCACAGCAACCAGATATCAATGCAGAACCCTGAACACAACAGTAATAGACACAAGCAGCTAAAATATATTTCAAGCAAAAAGTCTGCAACTTCACCAACAGAAACCTGCGGGTATCCGCACTTCTTCTGTGTCGAGCCTGTGCACCTCCGCACCTACGGCTATCCTGCGCACCTCCGCACCTGCTCTTGTCTCTGGCTTGCGTACCTTCGCACCTGTGGCTGTCTCTGACCTGTGCACCTCCACAGCTGCGGCTATCTCTGGCCTGCACACCTTTGGGTATAAGCAATTTATCATACTTCAATTATAACCCAGAGTTCCAGATCTGATCATGCGCTCAAGAGATCTCGACCCATCAGTAGATCTGACTTGTAATACTCAGGTTTCTCTTTTTGATTTAGGTTCAGCTATATCTCACCAACTGGTCACCACTATTTCAGATCTTATGCTTCTTCAGATATTCAACACATGAGTGTACAGCCAAATGATCTCCTTTCCTTTTTATAGACAAGCCCTTACTCAAACCATGGATCAAAACCATAGAAATCCAATACTAGGGACCCAAAACCTGGGTTCAATATTTTAGATGCAAAACCACGGACTAAAACCATAGGATCAAAAGCGTCAGACTAAATACCATGGACCAAACATAAGATTTTCCACGTGCGCATTTTTCTTTGCATGAAAGTCCGTGCATTTTAGGTTCAAACTTTTTGTTCGGAACACATGCAAACATATCCGCATCTCCTGAACTGCGCACCTGCGCAACCTGCCAATGTCCGCATATTTTGGAAGGTGCACCTGTGGAACCCGAAAATAACACTGCTGCACTATAAATTGTCGTCTGATTCCTTTGTCCTGCATCCCATGTATTCTGACACCTCTGATATTTCTTCTTTAGACTCATCTAGTTGTGTATAAGTGAATTTTTCTTCTATGAGTGGGTTGCCATCAAGTACAACACATACATCATAATGCCAACAATCTCCCCCTTTGGACTTGATGGCAACAATACCCAATCACTCTCCCCCTATGACATCAAGGGTAAAGGGCAGACCATTCCGCTGACCATACTCCCTCTGAGATGTCCTGCTCTGCTGAAATGATGTTCATGCTCCCCTTGACTATAAGCAATGTCTGCAAAAAGATGTTATACAAGAAAGAACATGACTCCATACATCATTCGTGACCTTGCTATCACCAAATACTCATACATACATCCATCTCCCATCCAAGTGGGAATAAAGCAAGAACATACATCATTCATCCCAGGCATAGTGGGGAAAAATAGGTCGTTACATGACCTTGATAAGAAAAGAAATATATGACATAGAGACAAAAATATCTACAGCAAGATTATGATAGCTATCAACAACTATCATCACTAGTATCTGTCAATCAACCTTCAGACCAGCAAGCACCTATTCCACCAAAAACAACTGTGAAATCAAACCAAGGACTTCTAAGATAATGCCAAAAGTGCATTATTAGAAGAATATATACTCCCCCTGAACCTGTGCCAGATGGTCTCTGTCAGACCCATACGACTGTACCCTCATAAATCGGCATATGTACGTGTATCCACCTGTGTACAACCACAGATAAGATTCAACAACAAGATGATGCATCAACGACCCCCAACTTTTGTCTAAGGTATTCAAATGTCTCGCTGGGCAATGGTTTGGTGAGTATATCAGCAACTTGTTCCTTGGAGGGAACATACTCCAATTTAACCTTTTGTTCAAGCACTTGTTCCCTTAGAAAATTATACTTGATAGGTATGTGCTTAGTCTTTGAATGCATGACAAGATTTTTTGAAATACTGATTGCACTTGTATTGTCACAGAAGATGGAGATAGGTGGAGTACATGTGATTTGAAAATCTTGCAAAGTTTGCATCATCCAAAGAAGTTGTGTATAACAAGATGCAGCAGCCACATATTCTGCTTCAGCTGTAGATAAAGCAATTGAACTTTGTTTCTTGCTGAACCAAGATACTAATCTGGATCCCATAAATAATGCACCACCACTAGTGCTTTTTTTGTCATCCACGCTTCCTGCCCAATCTGCATCTGTATATGCATGAAGTGTGAGATCTGTACCTCTAGGGTACCATAAGCCATAGTTTTGTGTTCCTTGAAGATATTTGAAGATCCTCTTAACTGCTTGAAGGTGTGCTTCCTTTGGATTAGCCTGAAATCTTCCAACTATTCCCACTGCATGCATGATGTCTGGCCAAGTTCCTGTCAGATAGAGTAGACTGCCAATCATGGATCTATAGATTGGTTGATGTACTGCTGCTGATTCATCATTAGCGCTGAGGCTGCATCCTGTTACCATAGGGGTACATACCGGTTTCAAGTCTTCCATGCCATATTTCTTCAAGATCTACTTTAGGTACTTGGTTTGTGATAAAAAGATACCATCTTTATTTTGTTGGATTTGTAAACCAAGGAAGTATGTCAACTCACCAAGAAAAGACATTTCAACTTCTTTTTGCATCACCAAAGAAAAGTTTTAACTCATGGCTTCTTCATTGCTGCCAAAAATGATATCATCAACGTATACAACAAGTATTAGCAATTTATCATTATCAATTTTTATATATAGATTGCTATCTGCTGAGCCTTTTTAGAAACCTTGTTGATGAAGGTATTTGTCCAGACGATAGTACCATGCCCTTGGAGCCTGTTTAAGACCATAGAGTGCCTTCTTAAGTCTACATACAGGTTTTGGATCATTTCCAAGGATGAACCCATCAGGTTGTTCAATATATACTTCTTCATTTAAGTCTCCATTCAGAAAGGCAGATTTTACGTCCATCTAAAATACTTTTAACTTTTGAAAGCTAGAGAGAGCAAGGAACATTCTTATAACCTCAAGTCTGGCAACTGGAGCAAAAGTCTCTTCAAATTCTATGCCTTGTTGTTGCGCATACCCTTTACAAACAAGTCTTGCCTTGTTTCTAACTACTTCTCCATTCTCATTTAGCTTATTTTTGAAAATCCATTTTTTCCCTATGACATTTTTATCTTGTGGTCTAGGAACCAGCTCCCAAGTGTTATTCTTCTCAATCTGCTCAAGTTTTTCCTCCATGGATTTGACCCAGCATTCATCTTTGCATGCCTCTTTTACATTCTGTGGTTCTGTGGAGGAAAGTAAGGCTAGATAGATTGAAGCTTCTGAAATGGTTCTCCTTGTTTGTACACCTGCCTCTTTCTGCCCCAGAATTTGGGATTCCGGATGATTCTTCTGAACATATCTGGATGGAGTCTTCTCTTCTATCCTTATCTGTTCTTCTGGTGCCTCTTGGATTTCTTCTTCGTCATGAATCTGATTTGATGTTGACGGATAGTCTTCGCCATCTTCAAAAGCTTCAGATTTTTCTTGTCTAGGAGAGTTTCCTTCTTCATCAACCACTACATCAATGCTTTCAACAATCCAAGTCTTTTATTGTAACATTTGTAAGCTTTGCTGTGGGTAGAGTAGCCAAGTAAAATTCCTTCATCTTCTCTAGGTTCAAACTTGCCAAGATTTTCATCAGTCTTTTTAATGTAGCATTTTCTTCCAAAAATTTTGAAGTATTTACTGTGGGAGTCTTACCATACCAAAGTTCATGAGGAGTCTGAGTGCTGTTTACCCAGATGCTTGTCTTGTTGAGAATAGTAACAGTGGCAAATGCGGCCTCAACCCAGAAGGTTGCAGGAGTTCCAGACTCATCAAGCATAACACGAGCCATTTGTTGAACCGTTCTGTTCATCCTTTCCACTACTCCATTTTGCTGAGGAGTCCTTGGAGCAGAAAATTCCCTTCTGATTCCATATTCTTCACAAAAATCGAAAAATTCATCTGAGGTAAATTTTCCTTCTCGATCAGATCTGAGACATTTGATTCTGCGGTCTGATTCATTTTCAACCAAAGCTTTAAATGACTTGAATTTTTCGAAAGATTCATCTTTATACTTCATGAGCCCTATCCAACACATCCTTGAAAAGTCATCAATGAACAAAATGAAGTATTCTTCTCCTCGAGGTGACCTCTTCCTAGTTGGACCACATATATCGGTGTGGACAAGTTCAAGTGGCCTGCTAGTTGATCCTTCCTTCTCAGGGAAATTAGTTGTGGTTTGCTTACCAAATTGACATGATTTGCACATTGTATTGTCTGGAATTCTGATGTCAGGAAAATCACAAACTGCCTGATATTTGCATGCTTTCCTTATCTGGGATAAGCTAAGATGCCCCAATCTTCTATGCCATAGCCAGTGTTTGTCATTCTTGCTCAGATAGCATTATTGTTCTCCTTCTTTGAATATGTATAAACTATTTGGAGTTCTTGTGCCTTTGATCACTGTTTTTCCTGTGTCAAGCTCATGAACAATACATCCATTTGATCTAAATATTACCTCAGTTCCTTGATCGCACATATGACTAACACTCAATAAATTATGCTTTAAGCCATCAACATACATAACATTACCAGCTTTGACCTTCTTTTTCAACTGAGCAGAACCTTTACCTTTTATGAATGCAAGGGTGTCATTTCCAAATGATACCTTATTTTCCCTTTCTAATGCAATATATGACTGAAGTTTTTCTTTATCACCTATCATATGTTTTGAGCATCCACTATCAATGTAGCATTGATTTTCTTGACCTTCCACATATAGGGCTATCCCACATCTGTCTGGTTATGGTTCTTTCTTTTTCCATATTTTGGGATTTAATGAAGCCTTCTCCTTCTGAATTGTTTGCCGAAACCTGCTTCTGCATTCAGAATCTTCATGACCGAAATTGTTACAGATAGTGCATTCTATTTCATTTTCAAGAGTAGAGAAGTTATTGTACGTTCATGATTCCTGTCATACCCCTTTGTTTTTGAGCTTCCCTAGTCATGATGGTCTTGTAGGCAACACACTGAGCAACTTTATGACCAAAGTTATGACAAGAGAAACATTGGCCATTGAAGAAATTCCTGCGACTATCAATTGTATTAACCATATGATTTTAGTTTCCATCCATTCTTGAGCTAAATTGAGAACGATTTACCTGTGGTCGGTTGACGCTTCTGTTCATCCTTGAAGTAGATTGCTCCTGATAATCTTTGATCATTCTTGAAGCAACTTGTCCCTAATTTACCTGGTGATTTGCATCATGATTTTGCTGTTCATTTCTCCTTGCTACATCAAGATAACTTTTGGAGGTGGATGGCTTCTGTGCTTGCTTTTGAGATTGAGACACTTCTTTGGAATATCCGAGACCTGTCTTGATTAGAGGAGAACGATGCACTTTGATAATATCATCTAAAGTTTGAGATCCTTTAGCAAATTTGAGATTAAGAGCTTTTGTTTTCTCAATTTCTTTTCTAAGTTCCACAATTTCACATTCTAACTTTTCATTGTGTTTATCCTTTTCAGCAAGTTGGAATGTTAGAGTATCTATAATCATATTCTTTTCTTCTAAACAAATTTTAAGTTTAGAAATTTCTTCATAAAGTCCTTCTTCATTTATAGCATCTAAGAAATCATCATCTTCAAAAGCCATCAATAGTCTATTATCATTACCTTGTTCATCTTCATCACTATTTGATAATCCATCACTGTCTTCATGCGTGTCAAAGCTCTTCTTATTCTATCTTTTGTTCCATCTAACAGGTTCCTTACCTTTGTCTAGTTTATCTTCATGTGGACATTTTGTAGCATAATGACCGACCCTTCCACAAGAAAAGCATTTGAAAGGCAACTTACCTCTGAATCTTCCAGTTCCCCGTTGAAGGTTCTTGACAAAATTTGATTCTTCCTCTTCTTCTGACATATGTCCTGACTCATAGTAGTCTCCTTTTCCTGAAGCCTTGAAAGCAGCTTCTCTCCTGTCCAATTTCTCCTTTTCTCATTTCATAAGCAGTTAGAATTCCGTGTAGCTGTGACATGGTAAGATTCTGTAGATTCTACTTTTCTTCTATGGCAGATACTTTTGAATCAAACTTAGGAGACAAATATCTTAGAACCTTTTCAACCAAAACAACTTCTTTTATTTCTTCACCCAAGTTTTTCATACAATTTACGATTTCATCTATACGTAGAAAATAGCTAGCCACACTCTCATCATTATGCATTCTGAGACTTTCATATTGAATTCTAAGAGTTTGTAATTTTGCTCGTTTTACCTGTTCATCTCCTTTATAGCTCAGAATGATCTTGTCCCATATTTCTTTTGCGCTTTTGAGTTGCATAACCTTGACGAATTCTAATTGAGATAGGCTTCCCAATAGAGTGTTGACCACTTTTACATTTGTTTCATACTGCTTCTTACCAGTTGCATCTGTAGGAGTTGCTGATGGAAATGTGTATCCTGTTTCCACAATATCCCAAACTTCTGTACCAAGAGATTGAAGATAGGCAGTAATTCTTACCTTCCAATAGACGAAGTTGCTCCCACCAAAATCGGTGGTCTAATAGATGCTTCTCTTTCGTAGTTGCTCATGATGATTGATCTTCCTTCAAGCGATCAAGATTTTCCTGAAGGACCTGCTCTGATACCAATTGTTGGAACTAATACTGAGAGGGGGGGTGAATCAGTAATATCAAACTCTTTTCAATTATACAAATACTTGCAGATGAAACTTGTGTATACCTTATATTAATTTGTGTGTCAGAATCATATAACAAGAACAACAAATAGAGCAACAGTCACACCAAAGAACACAAGATATAAGGTGGAAACCCAATGTGGGTGAAAACCACCTGCTGCAATATGTCTCTATCTTCTTTCAATTAGAAACTTCTTTTTACAATGATTTTGTACTGGTGCAGTCTTATACCAGCACGTAGGCTTCAACCTGCAGAAGGCTACAACCTTCTCTTTTCTTCCAAGGACCTCGTTTCATAAATTTTCAAACTAGATCCATGAATATCAATCAAGCATCAAATAGATATACAATCAATCAACATCCTTGTGCACAAACTGAATCAATAATTTCTCGCAACAACCAGATATCAATGCAGAACCTTGAGCACAACAGTAATAGACACAAGCAACTAAAATATATTTCAAGGAAAAATTCTGCAACTTCAACAACAAAAACCTGCAGGTATCTGCACTTCTTCTGTGTCGAGCCTGCGCACCTCCGCACCTGTGGCTGCGACTATCCTGTGCACCTCTGCACCTGCTCCTGTCTCTGGCCTGTGCATCTCCGCACCTGCAGCTGTCTCTGACCTGCGCACCTCCGTACCTGCAGCTGTCTCTGGCCTGCGCACCTTCGGGTATAAGAAATTTATCAGACTTCAATTATAACCCAAACTTTCAGATCTGATCATGTGCTCAAGAGATCTCGACCGATCAGTAGATCTGACTTGTAATACTCAGGTTTCTCTTTTTGATTTAGGTCCAGCTATATCTCACCAACTGTCATGCGGAAAGAGTTATTTTTGCGGACAAACCTAACCTCCCTAGGAGTCTAAGACTCTCTAGTGACAAACAAACCAAACAAGAGCAATCCTTCTCTAAACACACATTATTCTATGAGAGATCAAGTGTTTCCGATCTTACCTTAGGTCCAACGCTTGTTGTAGCAGTCCAGCCTTGCTGATCCAGATGAGCTCCTCCTTCACTTTAAGACCTGCATACACTAACAAAGCAAACGATTACATAACACCTGAATATTTCATAAAAAAAAGCATATTCATCACATAGACCAAGGAGTACATGAAATAATTCATTAACAACAAATCATTGAGAAGAATGGACTTATTTGTATTAAAGAAACAAAAAAGGAACCATTACAACCTGAGCCTTGGTGTTGTGCAAGCTCCTCCCAGGGTCCAACAAGAGATTTCCTCTAATTTGACAAGCTCACCCACTCCCAATATGGCAACAAGGAAGGATAGTGATCTCTCCTCACAAGTCAACAATGGAAGTCCTAATTCCAGCAGCATTTACCCTTTAGAATGTTCAGCTTTTCAACCTCCCCTCCTCTGGCCCAATGCCTGTATTTATAGTATTCTAGAGGAGGTTATTCAGTTCCAACATCAATGGGATACTCCCTCTTTTGGATGGGGTAGCTTCTCTCTTGATGGGATAAGCTCCTCTATCATAGGGATGCATGAACCATCTGGAGGCGCTCAATACACGTCAAACACTCTTCTAGAAGGCTCTAGAAGTGACCACAAGTAACTTTTTAAAGATGAAACTCGCGCCTTTTGACCTTTCCAGGGGTACGCACCAATCCTTTGGCTTACAGAGCGTACAAGTACACAGGTACAGTGTGTTTGGGATGCCTACACGCAGGCAAGGTAGAGAGAACCTGCGTACCCAGAGATAAACATGTTTTTAAGTGACTTTCTCTCTTTTTGAAGTTTAACATGAAGAGCAGAGGTATGAGGCTTGACAAGGAGGATAATATGACTATTGATGGAGCCATATTAACTGCAGATAGTCATGGTGACAACTTTTAGTGTAACACATCATCATCCATTTCATCTTCTCCATTGCAAAGTCAACCATTCACTCCTCCACTCCAGATTGTCATTCAACAGGGAACTGGGACTTCAAGATGTGCTTCTCAATCTTCTCAAACCTCAATATCTACTCCTTACCAACTATCTAGAACTTCATCAGGATTATCATCCAATAGTAGCTCGATAATGGCATAAAATCCATGGAATAATCCTGGTGTAGTCACAATGCTTGCACCTTTCAACCCACTGCCAACTCATCTTGAAAAATGGTTGCCAAAATTCAATCCAGATGTAGGCATACAAGTAGATGAACACATTAACAACTTTATGTTCTCATTCAACTTAAAAGGAGTTACTAAGGAAGATGTGGTTGTCAAAATTTTCCCTTATACCCTACAAGGATTAGCTGGGTCTTGGTACTTTTCCTTACCATCAGGATCCATTACTAATTAGAATATTTTTCAAGAACAGTTCTTGACTAAATATGGTGATGACAGGTCTATGGAAATGTTAATTAATGATCTTTCAAATCTTAGAACAGAATCTAAAGAACCTATAAAAGAGTTTAACTCACAATTTAATAAACTCTTAAATAAGATTCCCACTGCCTCTAAACCTAGTGAACAAGTTAGAAGTGAATTGTATATAACAACTTTACTTTCAAACATAGCTATCTTTGTAGATAGAGCTGCAAAAACTACCCTAGCTGAAAATATGAAAGAGGCAATCGCTATGGAAAAACGTATCATCGCCTTAGAAAAGAAAGCTACTCTTGAAGATAGAAAATCTAAAAAGGTCTCCTTCAAAGATGATTTGAAAAAAGAAAATGGCTAAAGATCCATATGATATGGAAGGTCTCCAAAACGTTCTCAAGACTATGTCACATGAAATGATAGAAATAAAGAAACAAGTAACTAAGACTTCAACCAAAAAGCCATTTAGAAACTTTAAGAAAGCAAAATCAGACCCCCAAATGCTATATCCAATGCAGAGTCAGACCCCGAGGAAGATGAAGAAGAAGAGACAGCCTTATCATCTTAAGAAACTAAAGAAGAAGTAACTATAGAATGTCATGGGATGTGGGACTTCATTTTGCCTAATTCTGATACATAAATGAACAGGAAGCTTTCCCAGCAACTACCAGGAGTAAAGGGACTCAAAACATATTCAAGTTACTCATAAGAAAAGGAACATGGGTACCGCTACTAAAGAAAAAATGCCCACAAAGAAGTCTACAGCCACACCTTCTCAAAATTAGCCATCAGCTTCAAATCCACCTTCAACATCTAAAACATTAGTAGTTACAGACTCTATGGATTACAACATTATTGAAGACATGAAGAAAACAAAGGCAAATATCACTATGTTTGAACTTAGTAAACTCAAACATCAACAAATATTGCTTCTTAAATAGTTAGATGCAGTACCTTCTTCTCCTCTTCCAAATGTTGTATTGTCCAAAGCTGCCAATGAAACTAGTAAACCACCACCTGGTAGAGTGGAAGTTACTGATGTTGTTCTAATTGGAGATAAATCAAATTCCCACACTCCTTTTCTCTTAACCTACTAAATTTATAACAAAAATCTACACAATTTCTTGATAGGCTCAGGGGCTTCTTCGAATATAATGCTAGCTTCAGTTTGTTCTAAACTAAATATTGAACTCAAAAAATCTGCAATCCATATTGTCCAGTTGGATAGAAAGTCCATGTATTAGGAGAAATCAACTCAGTTACCATTAGGTTATCCGCTGATCCAAGAGTGGTACAGAGAATTGACATTTTAATCACCAATATTCCTGAGTTCTATGGTTTGATTTTAAGTAGAAATTGGTCTGAGAAACTTCATGGTTACATTTCAACCGATTGGTCTCATATGTGGCTACCCTATCAAGGAAAGCCAAACCAGATAAAGATTGATCGGGAGAAGCATATGACTCATACTATAATAGAGTTTGAATAAGAAAATCAGCCAATAGCATTCAACAACAACATTCTGGGTAACTACTCATCTGAATCATTCTTTGGAAATTTTACTGCTCAATCATCACCTTTCTCAGTTAATAATTTCACATCTCAAATTCAAATTTTTTCCCAAATAGATACATCAAGGTGTGTTAAAATTGTTGAGGAAACTGTAAATAAAACTGTAGATAAACCTTTGTTTTGGTAATTATATTTTGATGGGTCTAAATCTAATGAAGCAGAAGAGAAGGATGTATTTTAGTTAGTCCTGAGAGAGAAAAGACCATGTTATCATGCAGATTAGAATTTGAATGCATAAAAAATACTGTTGAATATGAAGCCTTGATTCAAGGACTTTATAAAGCAATCGGTCTTAAGGTACAATATTTGAAATTGTTTGGTGACTCTGAAATTGTTATAAGACAAGTCAGAAATACTATACATTTCCTTTCTAGTCACCTTAAAAATTATCAATCCTTCGTACAAGACCTTGTATCTCATTTCCTAGCATTTAATATTTCTCTCATTCCTAAGTCTCAGAATGCAGTAGCTGATCTACTGGCCAATGTTGCTTCTAAGCTCCTTCCATCTGAAGATTACAGTCCCGATAGATTTTCAGTAGAGTTAATTTTCATACCATCGATTCCCGATAATGTCACTAACTGACGAGTGTTCAACCATGATGATGACATTTTAAATTTCTTAACTTCTGGTAAGTCCTATGATGATCAAATCATTGATGAAAGTGAGCATGATCTTCAAATGAAAGAAAAACTTGAAGAAAACTCAATACCCAAACCAGTGGTCAAACTTGAAGACCTTTATAACATCAAAGATATGTTTAAACAGGCTACCAATTCAAAGCTTCAAAGCTCTACTCTGAGATTTGAATTAATAAACCTTGGTACTGAGGACAATCCACAAAAAATCAATTTGTGATTAGGACTTATTTCAGAAGAAAGAATTGCATTTATCAGACTATTGCATAGATATAAAAATGTCTTCGCTTGGAAATATGATGATTTGGAAACATATGATACATCTATCATACAACATACAATTCCAATGCTATCTAAAGAAAAACCAGTACAATGGAAATTAAGGAAGATTCACCCTAACTTAGAGAGTCAAATAAAAGCCGAATTAAACAAACTCTTGAAAGCTAAGATAATTTTTCTTGTTAGACATTCAAGTTGGGTGTCCAACATGGTGCCAGTAAGGAAGAAAAATGGTGACATTAGAATTTGTATTGATTTAAGAAATCTTAATAAAGCAAGTCAAAAGGATAACTTTCCTTTACCAACCATGGAGCAGACTCTCCATTCATTCGATGGATCTGAATTAATGTCCTTCTTAGATTGTTTTTCAAGGTATAACCAAATTTTGGTGCACCCAGATGACAAACTTAAGACTACTTTCAGAACCAAGTAGGGAACTTATGCCTATCAAAAAACGTCTTTCGGATTAATCAATGATGGATCCACATTTCAAAGAGTAATGGACATTGCATTCAAAGCTCTAATCAATAAATCAATAGCTATTTATTTGGATGACATCACTGTTTTCTCTAAGAAAAGATCAAATCATTTACATGGCTTGAAACAAATCTTTGAACGCTGCAAAAGGTATGGCATTTCACTCAATCCTAAGAAGTCCTCTTTTGCTCTTAACCAAGGTAAATTCTTTGGTTTCATTGTTTCAAAGGATGATATTTATATTGATCCAAATAGAATCAAAGAGATTTCTGATATTCCATGTCCACACAATAAAAAAACAATGCAATCATTTTTAGGTCAAATTAACTTTGTAAAAAGATTTGTTCCAAATTTTTTGCAGATTGTTTTACCATTACAAACCATGATCAAGAAAAACTTAGTGTTTAAATGGGGACATATAGAAAAGGAAGCTTTCTATTCAATCAAACAATCAATCATAAATTATCCTGCATTAAAAACTCCTAATTTTTCAAGTCATTTCATTCTATATACTCTTGCATCTGACTCATCTTACACAACACTGCTGACACAAATCAATGATCAAAACTTGGAAGCACCAATTTCATTTTATAGCTCAAACCTTCAAGGTGCTGAACTTAATTAATCCAAAGTTGCAATGGAAGCTTTTAATGTATATAAAGCCATTAAAAACTTTAGACCCTTACTCTTAAAAGCTCACATGAAAGTTATAGTTCCTTTTTTAGCAGTACGATAGTTACTAGTTCAAATGGAATTGGAAGAAAAAGGGAAAATTGGGTCATGACATTACAAGAACATGATTTGGAAATAGAACCAACAAAGATTGTCAGAGGTCAAGGTTTTTGTAGGTTGTTAGGAGGACCTTCAAATATCCAGGAACATGAAGGTAAAAACAATATTAAAGAACTCAATGAGATAAATACCATTAATCCTGAATCCCAATATGTAGATTTGATATTCTATTTGGAAAATGGATTTGCTCCTTCTAATATTTCCTATAAAAATAAACGTGCCATAAGACTGAAGGCAAAAACCTTTGTAATTTTTAATGATGTGTTGTTTAGAAGGAATTATGATTCAATTTTGTTAAGATGCTTAGAGAAACCTGAAGCACAAAATGTTTTGCACAAACTACATGATGGTCCGGCAAGACAACATTTTGGAGATGATACAACAGCCCATAAAATCATTCATGCAGGGTATTATTGACCCACCTTATTTAAAGATACTCATGAATATGTAAGGAAATGCCAAACATGTCAAACTACCAGTGGGAGACAAAGGAAGCCAACTTTTCCTTTGCAACTAGTCAACATTGAACAACGCTTTGAACAATGGGGATTCGATATCATTGGAGAAATTATTCCACATTCATCCAAACAACACAGGTATATCCTTATAGCTACCGATTACTTTACTAAGTGGGTGGAAGCAATTCCTTTGAAGACAGCAAACTCTGAGGCAATCATCAAATTCATAGATCAGTTCATCATTACTAGGTTTGGTGTACCACACACTCTTATTTTTTATAATGCATCTTACTTCTCTAGTAATTCCATACTTGAATTTGCTATCAAAAGAGGATTCAAATTGAAATATTCTACAAACTACTACCCTCAGGGTAATGGTTTAGCAGAATCTACCAATAGAAATCTTATCAAAAATCATTAAGAGAACTATTGATCAGAATCATAAGAACTGGCAGAACTCTTTGATATTTGCATTATGGGCAAACCGTATAACACAAAAGGCCTCAATAGGCACTTATCCATTTAATCTAGTGTATGGAAAGGAGGCTATCATACCATCAAACTTAGTACTTCCATCACTAGCCTTAGTGCATTTTATTGAAGAAAATATCTCATCTTCTATTCAATTAAGACATGACCAGATCCTGAAACTAGAGGAAGAAAGAGAGAAAGCCCGAATTACACATGCAAAGCATCAACAAATTATTAAATCTTCTTTTGATACGACTTCAACCGGCTCAAAGCAATTAGAATTTGGTGATCTGGTTTTGAAATGGGACAAAACCCATGAGGATAAAGGAAAACACACTAAGTTTCATAAAATGTGGCTTGGACCATTCCAAATTAGCGAAAAGATAGGCTCATCTACATTCATATTACAAGATCTATCAGGAAAGAGAGATTCTCTTCTTGTCAATGGGATTATTTTGAAAACATTCTTCAATTAAGGAGGTAACCTCTTCTCACTTTATAAATATTCAATTTGCAGCTATATTTGTGTGAATAATTAGTTATTTTCTGTCTTAGGAAATAAAGTTGTAAATAGCCTTCTATTTGTCTTTACTATATTGAAAAAGTGACTCAAAACAAAATAGTCTTAATATTTACTTTTGATAGATGGAAGCATTGAAGGAAAAGGAAAATTCTAGGAAATTAGATATAATTAAATTCTGAAAACCCTTTTCATTTTTGTGAAATCTTCTCAAAACTTGAAAATACTGTAAATCATTCAATAGTTTTAGAAACCTTAAAAAGGTTATGAATACAAAACAGAGACTCATTCAATATTAACATCTTCATCTCTCAAAATTGTCATCCATGTCCTCTTAAGGAGATATTATTCACCTCGTCCATCAAAGTTTATGATTTTTCAGAGTGTAATTCTAAAATATATTTGATATAAAAGATAAGAGGTCTTATCATAAGCCTGCTTACCATGCTCATAGGGGACTAATTCAACTGACATTACCAATACTTCATATCAAAACGGGGTAATGACTTATAATTATAAGACAAGGGGTCTCATCACAAGCCAGCTTGTTCAATTAAATTACAACCCAATAGCATTGTCAACAGCTAGCCACCAAACAAGGACAATGGCTTTTTATCTTACAAAATAAAGAAATCAGGAAAAAAGAAAATGAAATACAAAAAATGTGGAAACATATATTTTGGATTCATTCTTTTAAATTATACTCTGAAATGGATGGAACAATGAATAATTAATGGTTAAATGGTAACCCTACCGAGACTATGGACGTTTGCTGGCAGCAGTG
Source organism: Pinus taeda (assembly GCA_000404065.3). Taxonomy (NCBI): domain Eukaryota; kingdom Viridiplantae; phylum Streptophyta; class Pinopsida; order Pinales; family Pinaceae; genus Pinus; species Pinus taeda. The sequence continues at coordinate 242,414 of APFE030878224.1, forward strand.
GCTCTACCTGTGACAAAGTAGTCATTATACAAGCTAAATTGGAGAGGTCTCTTGTTTTATCATTATCAGCCAATTAAGGTTTACTTAGAACTTAGAATGTATTTAATTTTGAAATGAGAAGGAGACAACAAAAATAGTTTTCATTATATTCAAAATTTATGACTACCTAGTTATATTAGATTTTCTCTATCAATTAAGGTTTTCAGATTAAGAAAGTTAAAATATTATATTACTTTCTCAGAGATAATTGTTTCTTCCAGTAAATCGCCAATTTTTGTGTTGTACAAAAACCCCCCATTTCATAAAACCTTTACACAAAATATTAATATGATATGGGTCCCTTTTAAATAAACTTAGTGAGATGTTTGAATAAAATGGTATTTACCTCATCACAAGGAAAATCCTTACTAAAAGGCCAGATGTAAATGAATCATTCTATAAAACCTTTCAAATAAAAAGTAATGTGTTCCTTTAAAAATATTATAAAACCATTCTACATTGCGATAAAGAGATCAGAGATCGCATATCGGAATAAAGGAAACACACATAAAATCAAAACCTCACCCAATTCTCTGATCTGAAAAGAAAATCGCAAACGGAGAAAGAAAATGCCAAAGATATGCAAAACAAAGCCTCCTCAACTCTTCTGACCCGATAAGGAAATCACAATCGGCAATCAGCCGTGTCAATAATAAAGGGACATATGAATACACCTAATCAAAAATCCCGATGTGATAAAGAAAATCACAATCGACAATCAATGGAGTTATATGACAAGGGGATAAAGCTTAAGCTGAATCCCGACTGCGATTAATTAATTAGGGTGCGCATCTCGAAAGGTAAACATTACTAAAATAGTTTGCATGCATTATACCCCACTCTATTATATAATATTACCTTTCGGTAAATCGGAGATATTCATTAAAAATACTAAAGCCCTTCCCTTTGACTCTCCCAATCACCAATTTGTGATTTATCTCCGATCACCGATCAATGAAATCTAAAGTGCGCTTGAAATAATGATTCGGTATATGATCAAATGAGATGGGAATTTATGATATTATTTACCACAATTGGTAGTTCGGACGGCTATTTAATATCACAGTTAAGGATAGATCCTTTAAAAGATTTCATCCATGGTAATCCTTAACTGTATTTCGTTTATCATATGCCAATCAACACAATTCTATTCATTCTCATATTGGCTTGTAGCAGCACTATCTCTGTATTACTATTTGCAATTGTTTGTGTAGAACTTGTCTGAACTAAAAAATTTAGAGAAAATGGGGAAGAAATCAAATAAGTCCACAACAACTCCAGCAGCCAAAGAACCAGAACCAAGCAAGAAAGGATTAATCTCAGACACGTGTCATGGTCTGGGAAATACTAGCTGGGAAAGCATTTACAATCTGATAGAAGCATAGGAGCCCAAAGAGTTATCAGAGGAAGCCACAGCCGATTCAAGCAACAAATCAGAGGGAACTCTTAAAGAATTGGATTATTCTTATCTTCATAGGATAGCAACACGAGCTAAGGTCTTTCCATATACTAATGTACTAAGATGGGTGGTAGAGAAGATTCCCATGTTAGATAGAACATTTTCCACTTTAGATGGAAGGATATTCGGCTCATTCCAACCTGAGGATCTCAGGAAAATGTATCATCTACTACCACCAGAGAAGCAATACAACAAGGCATTCCTAGAAGCATTCGCAAAGGAAAATGACTCAGAGTCAACCTCGATAAAGCAATGGAGGCATTTCTTGGAGAAACACAAGCACGAGTCATCGGGTAAGTACTCTATTGACTCATTGGCTTCCCCTTATTGCTATGCTAGAGCTATGATGTGTGGATTATGGGGACAACATGATTTTTCCAAATTCACTATAGAAATGGTCCCCCTAATGGAAGCTGCAATCAATGGTTATGTTATGGATTGGGCAAGTATTTTATCTGATAAACTAGCCACAGCGATTCTAGAGTAGAGAACAAATGCACATAAGACTTCCTAGACCATTCCCCCTTTCTATTATAGTGCACAAATATTATGGATACTATTTGTTCTAATTCTGAATATATGATACTTGGATGGAAGTGGACTACTCAGGATCCAAATCCAACTCATATTTATCATGAGTAGTTATGGAAGGCTCACTACAAAAATCATCTATATAAAATTTGCAATGGTTTTATTTTACATGTATATTATTCTATTTTTAATAACCCTTCTCCCAGGATATCCCGGGAAGCAGAGACTGACTCGACATCAGTAGGCATTTGGTCCAAGGAAGAGGAATTTACCTATGTAAGGCTTTTTGGTAGCCTCACTAAACCCATATTCTCCCCCTATATGTGGCTGATAAATTGTTAGCTCGGGAATTGGCTTATCAAATAACAGTGGAAGGAACATCCAGAACCCTTAGGGATTCAAAAAAACACATGTGGCCTATATTTCCCTTGCGATGTGGCATGTTCACTTTACATGACTATAAGCATGTAGAGAAAGAGGCAGAAAAGATTCAAATGCTGAATATTGCTGCAATTGCTAACAGGTAATATGATCCAAAACAGGTTGCTTATAATGCCACATTTCAAGCCAAACTTGCCAAATTCGATCATGAAGCTAATGACTTCAATGATTTATTCACTTCAGCTGAATCATTATTTCGGTTTAAAGGATTAGCCAAGATGAAATATGAAGATGAAGGGTTAGAAACATTTAATAGTCTTAGAGACAAGAGGTTGCAAACTTTGCCTTTAGCCCTATTAGCCACAACCCTGACAATCCGGTCAAGTGAAACTGAATAGGAAATTGCTGATAAAACTCCTACAGTGGAAAAATTTCAAGAGAAAGAAAAAACAACAAAGCAAGAGCAAGAATGAGGAAAAGGCAGTGAACTTATTGATTCAAAAATTCATCTTGATCCCAAACTGCGCAAAGAATGGCAACAATTTGACTCAATCTTCAGCAATACTGAGAGCTTGTAAGGGTTTAGCACACTCGAAATGACCAATTAAATGAGAAATTCCGCAAACAAAAACAAAGGATAGATCAAAATGCAGTTCAGAAGCAAAATGAACTATCTCAAGCATTAAACAAGCTGAAATCCATGAATGAATCGTTGAGCAAATCAAAAGAAGAATAGATCGCTCAACTATCACTGCAAATAGAAAAGTTCAAAGGATTTCCTCAAGTGGGAGAATTCAAATTAGAGGCTCTCCAAATTACTTAAGTATTATCTAATCAGTTGAGCTTATTATGTCACAATATCTCTCTCATCCTTCTTCTATGTGAAATTTCATCATCTATGATTGATAAGTTTGTTGTTGCAAGACAGAAATTGGAGCAAGCAGATGAGAAATTAATAGAGTTTCTCTCCTGACAAGAAACCAAGGAAGGACAAGCTGCAAATCTACCCCAAATTCTAGAATCACATAAGGAAATCTTGTTCCTTGAATGGCAAACTCAACTGATGAAGGCAGAAAGGGCAACATCACGATGCAGATCGACAACTAGTAATCTGATTGAGTTAATCAATGATACTCTTTATTTGTCAAATTTAATTTTAGAATGTACCCAAGGGAAACTGACATTGGTCAAAGAATTGGAGCAAACATGGAAACAGGAGCTGGAAAAAAGGGAAAGATTGATCGCGGGCATTCAAGCTTTAACATGTGAAACCTTTTGGTTCTTCCTTGTTAAACCATATAGTCAGTGAACACCGATAAAATGCCTCACCGATGCAATCAATTACATGATTCTCGAAATTACTGATGCCACATATACTGCCCAGTTACATTCATGCATGAGTCATTGTCCAGAACTACAACCAATGCTTTCCATTTTCCAATTCAAGCCACAAGATAGTCAGCTGAAACAATGAACCATTCTGACCGACTGCAAGTGTGCCTATTTCGGGAAGATTTTCATATATTTGTGATTTGGTTATACCAGTACACAGCATTTTTATTTCATAGTTAGTTAGTCTAGATAGTATTTATAGACCCTTTCATGTTTTTAGAAAGGGTCCTAAAATTTTGTATTAGGACTTAGATTGGAAGTTGCACTACTGTGCTTCCAATATATATATTTTTATAAAAACTGGACCTGAATTCTAAGTTTTAATGAAGAGTACTTTTATGTGACATGCACTATTTCTTCTTGTAAAAGTATTTCCAATTTGAAAGGGGAGATCTGAATGCGATTGATATCAAAGGGGATTCAAATTACATATGGTACTATTATCTATGCTTTTGCTTCATTCTTTTATATGAATCAACGTTTATTCACTTTTTTATTATTGATATATGTATCCACTTTCACAGCGATTCTTTGGCTTATCAATATTGAATGTTTAAGAGTTGTTATTTTTCGTTCATATTTATGTCAATGATATATAAAGAATAGTGTAATAATGTTTTAATCATTACTTTGTTCAACTACTTGAACAAAGTAATTATCATATGAATAATTTTTTTTGTTTATAAGTAGAGTCATCTATATGCCTACTTGTCGATAAGAATCATCAAGAATTACACTAAAGATAAAGACTTCCCCGGATAGATTAGTTATTTATATTGTTTCATTTTAGAATAATCATCCATCATTACCATTAGATATAAGAAAATCAATCACTTATACATCCCATTTATAAATCATTGGGAAACTGGTCCCATTATATCTAGTCAAAGCCACCACACCAAACAGAAAAGGAGCTGCCTTTAAGGTCCGGACCGGGTGGTTTTCCCCAATATTGATGCAACAATTTTTGAGGCATCAATAGGACAACACATGCATCATAATTCCAACAATCTCCCCCTTTGGACTTGATGGCAACCATGTTGGTGTTGATCACCTCAACCTATAGAAACTTGTTAGATACATCAAATAACCATTATTCAAACACCAATATACTATCCCCCTTTAACATCAAGGGAAAAGAGTAGACCAAAGCTCCCCCTTTGGATCTTATTTGCACTATATTGTCCATGCTCCCCATGAGCACATGCTGAATCTTTAGAAATATTTCCAAATGAAGAACATGACTCTATAACTCAACTGAATATGACCTTCCTATCATCAAGGACTCATACTTATATCAATCACCCAACCAAGTGGGAATACATATTTGACTTAACCACCCAACCAAGTGGGATTACATATTTGACACTACCATCCAACCATGTGGAATTACATATTTGACATGACCTCAAAAGTTCATACATGATTGAATATGACAGCTATTACATCATAGGTCTCCACATGATTTTTACATCAAATTACTTAATAACTGAGGCAAAAAGATCTTAACAGTAGCATAATTCAACAACCATAATGCCAATAATGAATTATATTCAACAAGTCTAATGCTCCCCCTGAACCTATGCTACCTATTCATTGTCAACAACTCATTCATCAAAGCATCTTCATCAATCAGATAAATATGAATGAGAATAATATAACTCAATACCATATCAACAGACTGTACCCATCAATACCACACCAAGAAAAATAAAATCATAGCTATTAGTAGGATGTGAGAGGTTGATCTTGAGTCTGACCCACTATTTTTCTATCAAAGAAAAACATGTGCAACCTTCTGCAAAGAAAATCACATATATACACAGCTATACTTCATAAAACTAGCTATGGAGTACTAAAGAAGGTATGTTTTTATTGATTATTTTGTCATCTTTTATTTAAAACTCATAACCTTTTTGCATCATGAACTAGGTAGATAATAAGAAATCATGACAAAATCTATGGGATTTATATGCAACACAAAAATACTAATAATTGCCATTTTCTTATGTAGGAAAAGGAAAAAACGAAAGATTGTCGTCCCAAAGGAAAAGACAGGGCAAATTTAACAATTGTCCCTTTGGCAGGGAACCACATGCAAACAAGGCAATCCAAATTGAAGCGTATCAGCCAAGGAAAGGAAAAGGAGATATCAAATCAGCACAAGAAAACAAATGGATAACTGGGAATTAAGAGTTTGGCGAATCCCTCAGGATCCTTTGATCCTGAGGGATCGTTATCTTAACTATTTTTGCATCATTGATATCTCCGCTTAGTTGTTATAAGAAGGGGTAGCACTGCTAGCCCCAGGAAAAAACGATCTATTGTTATTTTTCTATCTAACTCTTCTTTGTATCTGAAACTCTGATCATTGACTCTCGTTGGGAAGTGATCCACTCTAACTCTACTTTGATGTTTTAATATAAATTTGGTTGTCATTCCATCTTTGATCCTATAGTAATCTCAAGCAGCGTGTCCCTGGAGGCTAAGGGCCCGGCCCTGGTGGAACACTTGCTCCTATACCATTATCTCTAATTCGTGCGTGGTTTTCATTATCAACTTTGCTTGGTAATCTGATGTGTTTTGTTATTACATCACGGTTCTGTTATATTTGATTTATGTTCGACTCAATAATATCGTTCTCTGTGACAGGAATGTCGTATTGTTCATTCTGACTTTGTAACACATTATTGTTCCTTTAATCATTGATATAACATTATTGTTCCTTACAAAATGCTATTGTTGTTCAATTACAAAGTAATCGGGCTATAACATTCATAAGTTGGTATTAATGTATTCATCTATGGTTTACACTTAATCGTGATTGTTGTTCAACTAACATTGCTGTTTCATTACGAATTACAATCGTTATTCTTTGTAACTAAGATTGATATTTCTGGTATCAAAGTTAGATTACTATTTCTCTCAATATTAAAGCATGCCATGTGTGTTATTTATTTTGGTTTACTGTACATTTATATTTGACTCTGAGCGTTGTTCTATATTTCATTGCTAATCAGTTGTTGTTCTATTCTCATTGCTCTCTAATTTATTCTTAGAGTAAAGATTGCTATATTATTTCTGTAGGATATGATTGCTGCATTTATTTCGTTAGATTAAGGTTTTGTTGTTTATAAGAACTAGTTGTTGTTCCATTTCCTAATTGTTGTTCCATTTCCTGTTATTTGTGTTATCATTACTTTGGTGTGCAGAACGATCTGAGACTGTAGTGAGCATTGACATTTGTTGTCTAGTTCCCAGGTTGATTATTTGTTCCTTGATTATCTTTAGTTACATAATTTTATAGAGGGATCAATTACCATTACTGTACCCTTGTCTGATAAATTGCTAGATTTTTTTGAATGCATGATTTAAGTCTTAAGGTGCTTTGCTGTAAGTAGATCTCATTTTGAGCATTCGTTTACCCTTGTATTTTGAGCACTATACTACTAGCATTACTCTGACAAATGACTGCCTCAAACTAAGTACACTCTTTGAGACAACAAATCTCTCCTGGATTGAGATAACAAATCTCTCCTGGATTGATAAGTTAATGTGGGGTAAATAGAGGTGAAAAAGACCCTTTTTACTAGCTCGACATTTTGGCACCATTACCAAGGAAGAGTGTAGCCATTTGTTTCTTTTTCAAAGTAGTGTAAGAACCTGTTAGGAAAGAATTGGGTTTTGAAAACAGAAGGTAAGAACCTGCGTGCGGAGTATGTAATAGCCCTGTCCGCTGCCCACTTTCCTGCAAATTTGTTGCTGTTTTGTTTGTGTAGAACTTAGCAGTTGATTTGTGTGCATGACTAAGCAGAAAAAGCTAGAAAATCCCAAACCTCTACCCAAGCCTAATAAAGCTAAGGGGCTGGTGACCCTTGGCTGATCAACCTTTATAGACGAAATCCTTAAGAAAGTAAAATCTCAACCTTCAGTAGGACCTAGAAAAGTTACTTCTAGACAACCTACTAGTTCCCTTCAGGCCACAAGATCACCATGTGTAGCCTTTACTAAGGTGCACAATCAAACCGAAGAGCAAGATTTTCAAGAAATTGAAAATTCTAGCTCGAAATCATTGCAAGAAGGGAACCTTAGCAACCTTTGTGAAGGAAGAGGAGAAACAAGAGAGGCTGAAGAACAAAGATCTCCTCTTGGGATAATTCAGCCATTAAGTAGCCAAAATAAGGGAAGCACTACAAAAATCATTTATAACGAAGTTGAAGAAACTCAAGAACCTAAACCTCCCCAAACATTAGGCACTCTCATCCCCCTTGACAACCTAGGAATACCCTACTAGATATCCCAGAAGGTTATTGACATATATTTGACCAAATGGCCCAGAACTAGCCAAACACCCAAACCTCTACACTACAATACCCCATTGTGGATACTGCAGCTAATGCACCTATGAAAGCAATTCCTCTCTATCATATCCCTACATTCCATGGCCTTACATCAGAAGATCGAGATGCATTCTTATTTGAATTTGATGTGCTGTGTAGAGGATATGACTATACCATCGATCCCCAAAAATTGAAATTATTTCCCTCTACATTAAAAGGGGCTACTTTAATATGGTTTATGGGATTGGGTGGTGGTGTTATAAATAACTGGGACCAAATGAAAGAGTCTTTTCTAGAAAAATATCAGGATTATTGTAGGTCTAGAAAGTTAAAGGATGAAATATTTTAGATGGTAGCTAGACCGAATGAAACATTAGAAGAGTATGTTGAACGTTTCCAATATAATCTTCAAAGATCTCCTTATGCATCATTACCCTTCCCTGATAATGTATTAAAAACAACATTAATTAGGAGAATGAGGGAACAATGGATTGAAACACTAAATATTATGTGAAAATGAGATATTTATTGGGAAAATTTTGCTGACATTATCAATCTATGTATCAGGAGCTCGAGAGGCAGCACAAGGCTAAAACCAGTAGAACATGATCAGTTTGCAAGAGATAACAGAGTTTCTACAGAAGGAGTAACTCGTGCAAAAATTGGAAATTTATTCGAAAATTTTAAAATTGACATATTGGGGACACTGACAACACAACTTGATATTATGTAGGCCAAACAAAAGCAAGCAGAGGCAGAACAGAATTTGGCAATCTTCTATCCTAGATGTAGAAAGAAACACAACCATAAGGAGTGTCCATTAGATGCAGTCCAAGTTTGTGCCATTTGTACAAAAGACCACTCTACAGAGAGTTGTCCCTCACTTCCTGGATTGAATGTAGTATACAAGGAAGCAGAAGAAGAGCCAGAATCTGTGTATCTACTCAATCAGCACCATCAATGGCAGTTGTGACAATCAGGTATGTTCTCAGACCCAGCTTCTTCTTTTCAGCCTCCACAATATCATGCTCAACAATATAATACAATGTGGTAAAATCAACCTCCCTTCCTGAATTGGTCACAACAACCATTTTCTTCATCATCTCCATGGCCAAATCAAGCAAGCCAACCCAAATGGCCAAATTTTCCCTATACCCCATCGTATTGGCAAAACAATGTATATCCAGCACAATGGAACCCTCCTACTTCACCGAGTCAATCCTTGCAGACAAACCAGCAAAGACCGATGAATCAGCCAGTAGGAACCATTCCGCTCCCTCAACCTACACTGCTAGCATTACAACAAAACCCCCAGTCTAACCTAAGACCACAACTCCCAGCCCAACCCAATCCTAATCCGAATAAGAGACCAGTCCAATTTATTCAAATAATTGAAACACCAGAGAGAGGAACCGATCTAAGGGAATGTAATGATATTCAATTAAGATCTAGGTGCATCATTGAAACAGAGGGAGATAAAACTCCTCAAATTGACAATCAGTTACCTATAGAATAACCACTACAAGAAGAGGATGTGACTAGACAACAAATCCATGATCAAGCAACCACATCCTCTCCCCCATTCCCAGAACGATTAATTATACCTCGACCTATACAACATTCTGATTTTGACATTCTGGGAGAACTAAAAAATCTATACATAAAAATCCCACTCCTCCAAGCCATTCAAGGCATCCCGATACATGCAAAGACTATCAAAGAGCTACGTATAAAGAAACCAAGGAGGAAAATAACAAATAGCCCAAAAGTCCAAGTAGTTGGTACTCTATCTGACCTATTATCAGCGAAGGAAACACTCGTTGAATATGAAGACCCAGGAAATGCAATAGTAACCATACAAATCAATGGACAAACCTTCTCAAATGCCTTAGTTGATTTAGGAGCTGCAATTAATAGTTTAACAACCACCACTTGCCAAAAACTGGGCATTACATCAGTAGAACCAATCTCCACTTTATTAGAACTAGATGAACGATCTATGGTTAGGCCAGAAGGCACACTACATGGTGTCATGGTATCTGTTGACTCCTGGGAGTATCTTACCGATTTTCTGATAATAAACCCCAAAAACCGACTTGATGGACATCCATTGATTTTAGGCAGACCTTGGCTTGCAACTGCGAGGCTTATATTGGTTGTCGACAAAGAAGTATGACCATAACTAGGGGGGCAAATATCAAGAACATCGCTTTATATCCTCCATTGCAGCCAAGTGTTACAATAATAAAAACTAACAAGCATCCTGTATCATACCTCATCGAAAATATTAGATCTCCATTAACCATAGAAGAGGCCCTCGGTTTCAAAGACCAAATAGAAGATGATGCCATTAAAAATTTCATTAGCCAAGCTGAATCCAGATCCGACATACAATGTCACATGATAGAAGTAGCATTTGATAATGAATTAGAAGAGGATCCTCTTAAAGATACACACGATCAAACAATACCCACTACCTTTGTCTCAAATAGTAAAATTGTAGAAATTGAGCCAGGAAAGACTTTAAACATTAATGCCAACCCGACTTTCGGACAGGAAGAGAAGCTCATCCAACTACTGAGGAAATACAAAGAAACATTTGTATGGGACTGTCATTATATAAAAGGATTTGATCCCAAGTTATGTACACACCACATTTACATAGTAAAAGAAGTGAGACCTGTTCGCCAACCACAAAGGAGACTTAATCCTCATCTAAAAGACATTATAAAAGTTGAACTTCAAAAACTTTTAGATGTGAACTTCATCTACCCTATCTCCGATAGTAAATGGGTCTCTCCACTTGTTGTGGTACCAAAGAAGAATGGAAAGTGGAGGATTTGTGTAGATTATAAAGAACTAAATAAATCAACACAAAAATACCACTTTCCCCTTCCATTCATTGACCAAGTACTAGACACTTTGGCAAGAAAGAAATTATTTTCTTTCTTAGATGGCTTCAGTGGATACAATCAGATTCAGAGTGCCCTTGAAGACCAAGACAAAACCACTTTTACTTGTCCTTGGAGGGAACATTTGCCTACAGTGTTCTACCTTTTGGATTATGCAATGCCCCTGCCACATTTCAAAGGGCTATCCTCAGCATCTTTTCAGATTTAATAAATGAAAGTCTCAAAGTATAAATGGATGATTTTACACCATACAGAGATGATTTTGACCCAGCATTGGACACGCTGGAAAAAGTCTTGCAGCGCTCCATTGCCACCAAGCATTGTTTGAGCCATGAAAAATGCCATATGATGATGACTAAAGGACTTATTCTAGGCCATTATATATCAGCAGCTGGCAAACAGGTAGACACAGCCAAAATTCAAATAATTTTGCTAATTCCCACTCCTACCACTCAAACAGAGGTACGTAGTTTTGTTGGGATTTCTGGTTATCATAGAAGATTTATAGAACATTTTCGCATATTGCTGCACCTCTATATGCACTGACAGGTAATGTTGACTTTCTTTGGACAGAAAAATGCGACCGTGCTTTCCAGGATATGAAAAAGCTTGTGTCAATAGCCCCAATCCTTAGAGGTCCAAATTGGGACTTTCCATTTCAAATTTCATCAAATGCCTCAGATACAGCTATTGGAGCAGTCCTTGGGCAGGAAGAAGATAAAAAACCATATGCAATTTATTATATTAGCAAGAATTTATCTCCCACTGAATTCAATTATATTGTTACTGAAAAGGAATTTTTAGCTGTAATACATGCTGTAAATAATTTTAGGCATTACGTTACTGGATATCCTATTATCTTGTATACAGATCACTCTGCCATAAAATAATTAGCAAATAAACCAATCACAAATGGTAGAATAACTAGATGGCTGATTTTATTGCAGGAATTTGATATCACAATCAGGGACCGACCTGGAAAAGAAAATCTTGTAGTTGACTTCCTCTTGCGAATGCCAAAACCAGTGGACGCAGTAGTAGTTGAAGATCAATTTCCAGATGAACATTTGTTTGTTGTCATTGTTAAAACACCATGGTATGCTGGTGTTGTGAATTACTTAGTAGTAGGCAAATTACCAAAACATCTGACCCCCAATGAATGAAAACAGATTGTGCAATGAAGTGCTTGATTTTCTTGGATTGGGGGCTACCTGTTCCATACAAGGGCAGATATGCACATCAGGAGATGCGTCCACGAAGATGGAATTTTTGACATTTTGAAAGCTTGTCACGACGGACCATGTGGCGGACAGTGCACCGATCGAAGAACTGGACATAAGGTGCTGCAAATAGGGTATTCTTGGTCCACGATATCCAAATATGTGAAGAAGTTCATTCAGGATTGTGACAACTGCCAAAGAGCAGGACGCCGTAGACAGTTCGACGAAATGCCCCTGAACCCACAACTAGTTATTGAACCATTCGAGCGATGGGCCCTCGATTTCGTTGGTCCAATTAACCCATCATTGATCTAGAAAACATATATTTTCGTAGCAAGAGAATATGTCACCAAATCGGTTAAAGCAGAGGCATTAACGAGAGCTACAAAAGATTTCGTCATACAGTTCTTGTTCCGTATATTTGTCCGATATGGGATTCCAAGAGATATAATTACAGATGGTGGACCATAGTTTTCTGGTAACAAGATTGCTACAACACTAAAAAACTATCATATCCATCATAAAATTACCACTCCATACCACCCACAGGCAAATGGTCAAGTAGAAAGCAGCAATAAAATAATAGAAGCAATCCTAACAAAAACCATTGCGTCACACAGACGTGATTGTGCTGCAAGATTACCAGAAGCCTCATGGGCTTATAGAACAACATGGAGAAGCAGTACTGGCTATTCACCATACCAACTGGTGTTTGGAAAGGAACCCATCTTCCTGATAGAATTCGAGATAAAAACACTGCGAACAACACAAGAAGTCGGTCTAGATCTGAACGAGGCACATATTAATAGATTACAGCAGATCAATGAGCTAGATGAAATCAGGCTCTCTGCCCTTCAACACACTGTAGCAATTCCAACAGTAGCGAGCTAAATGGCATGACACTCTCATTAAAAAGAAAGTCTTCCATGAGGGAGATTGGGCGCTCCTATACAATTCCAGATTTCAGGATTTTCCCGGGAAGCTTCACCATATGAAATCCAGAAGGTACATGATAATGGCACCCTCACTCTAATCACCATTGATGGTTTTGGACATACCTTTAAGGAAACCAGCCACCGAATTCGACTATACCGCAAACCACTTACTCGGGAATCCTTCTACCAACAACTCCGCGAAGACTCCAACATGCAAATTTTGAAGGAGGAAGAGAAATCTTCCTCACCTTTGGTTCATTAAAGTGATTCAACTATTCTTACATTTTGTACATAATTCCTTTTTTTTGTTAGCATAAATTATTCTCTGTACATATTTTTTTGTATTTTCACTTTGTTGTTCCTTTTCGAAGAATCAGCAATTCCATCGTTTTTGTTGTTCCTTTTAGAAGGAACATCACCTTCACCATTTTTTTGATCCTTTCTCCAAAAGAAAAACACTTGCATTTTTGTGTTGTTCCTTTTTCAGAAGGAACAACACTGTCGTTTTTGCTGTTCCTTTTCTGAAGGTACAACACTTGTGAGCACTTTTTTTTTTCTGCTATTCATTTTCCAAAGGAACAACACTTTTTGTTTCAGCTATTCCTTTTTCACTTTCATTCTGTTGTTCCTTTCCTAAAGGAACAACACTCTTGGTTTTTGTTGTTCCTGTTCCAGAGGAACGACACTTGTGTTTTCCGTTGTTCCTTTTCCAAAGGAACAACACTTTTGTTTTTTGTTGTTCCTTTCCAAAGGAATGGCACTTATGTTTTCTGCTCTTCCTTTTCCAAAGGAACAACACTTTTGGTTTTTGTTGTTCCTTTTTCAAAGGAACGACACTTGTGTTTTCTGCTGTTCCTTTTCCAAAGGAACAACACTTTTGGTTTTTGTTGTTCCTTTTCCAAAGGAATGACACTTGTGTTTTCTACTGTTCCTTTTCCAAAGAAACAACACTTTTGGTTTCTGATGTTCCTTTTTCAAAGGAACGACACTCACGTTTTCTACTGTTCCTTTTCCAAAGGAACAACACTTGTATTTTTTTGCTCTTCCTTTTTGCAACGGCAACATTCTTGTATTCCTTTTATCTATGCTTGTTTTCCTTGTTGTTCCAATTAAAGGACAACTTTTGTTCCTCTCAATATATGATAGTTTCGAGTCTTTTGGAGCACAACTATACACCTATGCAATGGATACAAAACTAGAGCATATTGAAATCAGCAAATTATATACAATCACCATTTTTACAAGAAATTGTTTTAAATTGATAGGAGGAAAGAGGAAAGGACACAATTATTCATCACTTTGCTATCATTATTTTACTAATAATGATATGATTGGTTATCTTTATCATGGCGATTCTTTTTAAAATGCCCATAATCTTGTTTGATCATTATCAAGGAGTAAGAACAAAGGGTATATTATTTTTTCTATTGAGATGTTAAGACTTCTTCCACCATTCCTACTCTTAAGGAGTGCTGAACCATCCTTTGTGTATAAGTAGGAAAGTACTTTATAAAAGAGAAAAAAGTTTATATGATTTGCTAATATGAATTGTCAAATGAAGGATAGGGGGTTTCATCAAGAGCCAGCCTACCATGATCATAAAGATGAAAGTGAAGTGGCATTCCCACTATGGCCACCACACCAGGGATATGATCCAAGAGGCACATCAGAAAAAATAAAGAGTCCTTGGAACAGGAGGTCTCATCACGAGATGGCCTGTCCACCTTTCACTCCTTCCTGGTGAATGGAATTATGGTTTAACTGGTTACCAAGACAGCATAATGACCTCCATTTTGACATTTAACAGTACTTCCTAAGCATACACAAAGGATCATGGTTCCATGGGTGAAACAAACAACTCTGTCAAGGTTATGGACACCTGTGGGCAACAGAGCTATGTTGATGGTATTGAAGTCACATTCCTTATACACCAATCACAATCATCAACACCCTTATTTGTCTTATACCTTTGTAATAGGTCAAATGAGATTATTTATATCACTTCCCCAAACCTCTAAACACATGAAAATCTATTATAACCAATCATGATGAAAAACTTGATAATGACCACATCAGACTTTTTGTGCACATCAGCTGTGCTATCCTCCTAGCCTCGCATCATATCACGACATTCTCTTATTTGTTAAAGTCATCCTATTATACACCTCAATTTCCGCAACCTGATCCTTTTGTAAACATGGCATTTCCGCATACGCTATTCCTTTATGACTCTGTACCATGACAATTCAGCATACCACTCCCTCATTTGACGGCCGAGGATGGCCTATCACATTGTAGGGGGGAAGCGGTGACCTCATAATTTGTTGTATACATATTAGACTATTATTCGGAAAACTTTCACTTGGGAATAGCAAGGCTTAACAGTATATCATTTTTCAATTTGCATGGCTTGTTTTTCCTAAGCTATTTCTGTATTATGCTCTGCAACAATTAGTAAGTGACTCAGGGTTTGAATAAGCCTTGTTGTTTTGTTATTTTCTCTGTATTTCTAATAGTTTGAACAACCTGTTGTTCCATTGCCATCTCTACATTTTTGCAGTGTGCTAAAACATGGGAGGAAGATCAATTCAGAGAGAACCATAGGTATTGATAGTTTCTGATTCTCCACGGGAAATCTTGGCAAGGGCAAGATGGTTAGTTTATCTTAATCATTTACAAGAATCCAACGAGATCGTAGCAATATAATTCTTGCAGAACCCACAAGAATATCACTCCACGGTAAGAGGGAGACACATAGCAGTCACCGATGACATAATTGCAGAGGTCTCGGGTCTACCAACCACTGGACTTGTGTGGACTCTAAAGAAGGAGAGACTACAAAAAATCATAAAAATCTTCCAAGATGAAGGCCAGAACCTAACAGTCAGAGGAAAGGGAGTTCTACCAGCAGCATTAGGAGCGCCGTGTGCAGAATTGGCAAAGATCATCCAGAGCTACATCATCTGTGAAGGCAGGAAAGACATGGTAAGACCACTACACCTTAAACTTTTAGTCATATTGAAATAGAAATGCTCTGTGAATTTACCCACATTTTTAAATTCCTTACTACATGATGTTGCCCGAAGCATGAAAAAATAACAACACATAGAATCGGTAGTTAGTCAACATGGGATGATACAACTGATATTTAGATACAGTCTTGCTCAGCAACAAAGCAGCTGGGAAGAACTAATCGCCACAATAGATGGGGGACTGACTCTGCCAGCCCCAAAATGAAAACATGCTACTAGTACACCGAATAGACCATTGAAATGGAGGAAATCAGTTAGATTAGCATGGATTAGAGGGAGATTGGAAAATTCCCAAGAGAATACCAGCCAACTAGTGGAGATAGATGATTCAGGGGATAAGCAACCCCCGCAATTGGAAGGAGAAGAGAATGAGAAATAATTGGAAGGAAATGAGGAAGGAGAAATAGAGGAAGAGATTGAGCAACCTGGGCAAGTGGAGGAAGGGACAAAGAAATGTGAAGAAAGCCCGTTGCAAAATCCATTGCAAGAGGACGAATTGGCCCAAATTTTGGCCAGTATGGGCAAATATGCCCAACCTCTCAGCCTGCTAGGCCTCCATATTGAAGAAGAACCAAAGGAACATTCTTCTTAGGACAAAAATGCATCCAAAGAATTGTGTAAGGAGGAAGAATAAGAAGAGAATGATTATGTTCATGATGAAAGTATAACTGGAGAGAAAAGTGATGAAGATACAAAAGTGGAACAATCTATTCTCATCCAGGCTACACCAGAAAAATTTCATGGAGAAGAAGGGGTGGAAAAAGAAGTCACCCAGAAAATAATAAAACCAGCTAGGGTTTTTACTCCTGAACAACCTGAATAGAACAACGAAGGAGCACCCTAAGAAGAAAACCAGGGAATTGGCCAAGATGACAGTCCAGGTCCGAGTAAATAGACAATTGTTCCTTCTAAGAAAATAGAAGAAATTAAAAGAGTACGAAAATAACAACAAAGATTGTTGAATGTGATAGCATGACTTCGATAACAAATCAGGGTTTTTAAAATGAGAAAGAGAGCAAAAAGGACTTCGGGGGTAAGGCATGCAACCACTCTGGTGAGACCCCTTAAGAAAAAGGTAAGGAGAACTCAAGTCCAGCCTGCAGTTCAAAACCAAAAGGAACAACATTCAGCAGTTGCCCATGTTGAGGTGCAAACAGATGATATATCGGCCTATGACAAAGAAGTTTAGACAGAGGCACAACCCTCTGAAGAAATGCGAACCATAAACTCGAGACGATGCAATAAGAAGATTCAAGTGAACCTTCCGCTTACCACTATCATGTGGGATAGTAATCCAAGGACAGTAACCCTACGAGAGGGTTTGATGCAAGCTCAAGAAGAAGTAGAAAAACTCACAGAACAGACAGTTTCTCGAGAAAAGTATGAAGAATTACAACAATAGCTAAGGAATGTCAATTTATCGAAAAGCCAGGCTTTTGAAGGATGGCGAAAGGAAGAAGAAAAAGTCGCAAAGATAACTCATAGGTTAGATGTAGTTATCAAGCAAATGGATACCTTATGCTCTTTGTACACTGATGTCCTAGCATGTAGAGCCCCAGCTAAGAATTATGCCTTGTTTTTAATGGAACGATATTTGGAATTGAAAATTAAGGCTTTCAAAGCAGGAGCCCCTATACAAATTACTACTATTGATGATTTTATAAATTGTTGTAAGTACTATGGGGTAAAGGTTCAAAATTTATTGTGTGAATTCTATCTTCATAACCTTGTGTTAGATTAAGAGACAGAGCAGAACCCCGGCCCTTTCGTTGGGGATATCCAACTACAGGCATTTATTTCATTTGGAGTTAATCAAATCAAATGGCTTAAAGCCCATAATTCATTCCAAAGACAAGAAAACAGATTAGATTTGTGGGTAAGAGCTGGGCCTAGAAATCCAGTGCAGTTATGGAGGGAACATAGGAACCTCATGAGGACTCTAGGCGTGATTGAAGCACTAGGACCCATTCATAAAACAATCAATCGGCAAGGGATAGAATACTTCTTTACCATCAAAGACCTTGCCATTGATGCTGCTAAATTTCGACATTAGATTTCTAATTCGAATGTCCAACTCAAGGAACCATTTAATTATGAGAACTCTAAGTTAGCCATTGATCGCTTGAACCTCTATGGCGAACTTATATTGAGGGCAGGGCCATCATGGTTAGGATATAGGTTCTGGAGTCCGATTATTTGGCACCCTGCACCTGGATACCAAGCCCTGTATGAGATGCCTGAGGGTCAGACATGCCATCTTTTCGAACACCTAGTTAGGCATCATGGCTGTAGACCACCACATGAGATCCCGTCTCCGGCCTACTCTCTGACTACCTTACATGTCAACTACAATGTTTTCATGAGGGCATGAAAAAGGGTAAGCAGGGGGGTGTGTGGAGTACTGAAGAAGGTATGTTTTTATTGATTATTTTGTCATCTTTCCTTTAAAACTCATAACCTCTTTACATCATGAACTAGGTAGATAATAAGAAATCATGAAAAAATATATGGGATTTATATGCAACACAAAAATACTAATAATTGCCATTTTCCTATGCAGGAAAGGGAAAAAAATGAAAGATTGTCATCCCAAAGGAAAAGACAGGGAAAAGTTAACTATTGTCCCTTTGGCAGGGAACCACATGCAAACAAGGCAATCCAAATTAAAGCATATCAGCCAAGGAAAGGAAAAGGAGATATCGAATTGATGCAAGAGAACAAATGGATAACTGGGAATTAACAGTTTACCAAATCCCTCAGGATCCTTTGATCCTAAGGGATTTCTATCTTAACTATTTTTGCATCATTGATATCTCCGCTCGGCTGTTATAAGAAGGGGCAGCACTGCTAGCCCGGGAAAAAATGATCTGTTGTTATTTTTCTATGTTACTCTTCTTTGTATCTAAAACTCTAATCATCGACTCTTGTTGAGAAATGATCCACTATAACTCTACTTTGATGTTTTAATATAAATCTGGTTGTCGTTCCATCTTTGACCCTGGAGTAATCGCAAGTGGTGTGTCCCTGGAGGCTAAGGGCTTGGCCCTGGTGGAACACTTTCTCCTGTACCATTATCTCTAATTCGAGTTTGGTTTTCATTATTAGCTTTGTTTGATAATCTGATGTGTTTTGTTATTTTACATCATGATTCTATTATACTTGATTTATGTTCGACTGAGTAATATCATTCTCTGTGACAGGAATGTCGTATTGTTCATTCTGACTTTGTAATTCATTGTTGCTCCTTTAATCATTGATATAACATTACTGTTCCTTACTGAATTCTATCGTTGTTCAATTGCAGAGTAACCGGGCTATAACATTCATAAGTTGGTATTATTGTACTCATCTATGGTTTACACTTAATCGCGATTGTTGTTCAACTGACATTGTTGTTCCATTACGAATTACAATCATTATTCTTTGTAATTGAGATTGATATTTGTGGTATCAAAGTCAGATTACTATTTCTCTCAATATTAAAGCGTACCATGCGTGTTATTTATTTTGGTTTACCGTACATTTACATTTGACTCTAAGCATTGTTCTATATTTCATTGCTAATCGGTTGTCGTTCTATTTCCATTTGCTGTCCAATTTATTCTTAGAGTAAAGATTGCTATCCGATTTCTATATTATACGATTGCTGCATTTATTTTTGTAGATTAAGGTTTTGTTTTTTATAAGAACTAGTTGTTGTTCTATTTCCTAGTTGTTGTTCAATTTCCTGTTATTTGCATTATCTTTGCTTTGGTGTGCAGAACGATCTAAGACTGTAGTGAGCGTTGACATTTGTTATCTAGTTCCCAGGTTGATGATCTATTCCTTGATTATATTTAGTTACATCAGTTTACAGAGGGATGAGTTACTGTTACTGTACCCTTGACTGATAAATTGTTAGAGTTTTCTGAATGCATGATTTAAGTCTTAAGGTG
Organism: Pinus taeda; assembly: GCA_000404065.3. Lineage (NCBI taxonomy): Eukaryota > Viridiplantae > Streptophyta > Pinopsida > Pinales > Pinaceae > Pinus > Pinus taeda. The sequence continues at coordinate 262,590 of APFE030878224.1, forward strand.
CTTTGCTGTAAGTAGATCTCATTTTTAGCATTCGTTTACCCTTGTATTTTGAGCACTATACTACTAGCATTACTCTCACAAATGACCGCCTCAAACTGAGTACACTCTTTGAGATAATAAATCATTCTTGGATTGATAAGTTAATGTGGGGTAAATAGAGGTGAAAAAGAACCTTTTTACGGCTCGACACCAGCGTAAAGAAAGAAACCTTCTGAATTTTCACTTGTAGACAAGATTAACAACAAAATGAGGTAGAAACAACTCCCAGTTGTTGTCTGAGATATTCAAATGCTTCTCTAGGAAGAGGTTTAGTAAATATATCAACAACTTGTTCTTTGGAGGGAACATACTTCAATTTAACCTTTATCTCAAGCACTTGTTCTTGTAGAAAGTGATACTTAATTGGAATATGCTTAGTTTTGGAGTGCATAACATGATTTTTCGAAATACTAATAGCACTTGTATTACCACATAGGATGGATATGGGTGGAGAACAATTTATTTATATATCTTGTAATGTTTGCATCATCTAGAGAAGTTGTGTGGAACAAGATGCAACAAACACATATTCTTATTTGGCTGTAGATAAGGCAATGTAACTTTGTTTCTTGTTGAATGAATATACCAATCAGGGCCCCATGTAAAATGCACCTACATTACTGTTTTTCTTCTCATGAACATTTCCAGCCCAATTTGCATCTATGTTTGCATGAAGGGTAATATCTACATCCTTAGGATACCATAGATCAACATCTTGGGTTCCTTGGAGGTATTTGAATATTCTCTTTACTGCGTGAAGATGTGATTCCTTTGGATTTGCTTGGAAATGTCCAACAATCCCAACCTCATGCATGATATTTGGTTCGGTACCTGTTAGATAAAGTAGAATTCCAATCATAGACCTATGCTTTGGTTTGTTTACTATGGGAGAATCATTATTAGAACTAAGGCTACAACCTATCATAATGGGAATACATATATGTTTGCAATCTTCCATCCCATACTTCAAAATATGCTTGAGATATTTTGTTTGTGAGAGAAATACATCATCTTTTACTTGTTGCACTTGTAGACCAAGAAAATAGGTTAGTTCCCCATGTAAATACATTTCAAATTCTTGCTACATAACAGAAACAAATGTTTTGACCCATATATTCTTCATTACTACCAAAAATGATATCATCAACATAAACAACAATAATTAGCAGTTTATCATCCTTAATTTTTATGTAGAAGTTGTTTTCTGTGGATCCTTTTGTGAAACCTTGTTGTTGAAGATATTTTTCAAGTCGATAATACCATGCCTGCAGAGCTTATTTTAGCCCATATAAAGCCTTTTTAATTTTGCATACAAGGTTTTCATCATTCCCCAAAATGAATCCTTCTAGTTGTTCAATATATACTTCTTCCTCTATATCTCCAATAAGGAAAGAAGATTTTACATCCATTTGATAAACTTTGAAATGTCAAAAACTTGAAAATGCAAGAAACATCCTTATGGCTTGAAGTTTGGCTACTTGTGCAAATGTTTTTTCAAATTCTATACCTTCTTGTTGAGCATAACCCTTAAAAACAAGTATAACTTTGTTCCTAATGACCTCTCCATTTTTATTCAACTTATTTTTGAATATCCATTTTGCCCAAATAACATTTTTATCATGAGACCTTAGAACCAATTCCCAAGTATCATTCTTTTCGATTTGATCAAGTTGTTCATCCAAGGCCTTAACCCAACAATCATCTTTACTAGCTTGATTTACATTTTGTGGTTCAATGGTGGATAATAAAGCTAGACAACTAGGAGACCCTACAAGGGTTCTTCTTGTTTGTACCCTAGAGTCCTTTTCTCCTAGAATTTAAGTTTCTGGATGATTCTTTTGAACATCCTTCGATGGAGCCTTTTCTTTATTTGGTGTGTCTTCTTCTGTTGCTCCATTATTTTTTTCTTCGATATCATTGTGATTTGATGTGGGAAAGAATTCATCATCATCATCTTCCTTTGTTGATTTTACCTTTTTTGGATCTTTGCATGCTTCATCAATCACAACATCAATGCATTCAAAAAATTTATGAAATCTCTTATTGTAACATTTGTATCATTTGCTTCTAGATGAGTAACCAAGAAAGTATTCCTTCATCCTCTTTAGCTTCAAACTTACCAATTTTTTCATCATTATTTTTTATGAAATATTTTCTTCCAAAAACTCTAAAATGCTTTACAATGGGACGCTTACCATACCAAAGTTCATTCAAAGTTTTATCACTATTCACATGAGCATGAGCCTTGTTGAGAATATTTACTATAGTATGTGCAGTTTCACTCTAGAAGGCATCAAGAGTTCTAGACTTTTCAAGCATAGCATGAGCCATTTGTTGAATAGTTCTATTCATTCTTTCTACCACACCATTTTTTTGAGGAGTTATAGCTACATAAAATTGTCTTTTTATGCCATGTTGTTCATAGAAATCAAAGAATTCATCTGATATGTATTATCCTCCTCAGTTAGATCTGAGACATTTGATTTTTAGATCCAATTAATTTTCAAATAATGCTCTGAAGACTTTAAATTTATCAAATGCTTCATCTTTTTGTTTCAATAAACTAATTCATAACAAACTAATTCATAACATTCTAGAAAAGTCATCAATGAATAAGATGTAGAATTGTTCTCCACGAGGTGAATTTTTCCTTACTAGTCCACACAAATCAGTATGTACAAGTTCAAGAGGCTTACTTGCTGATCCTTCTTTGCCATTGAATTGAACTCTGGTTTTATGGCCGAATTGACATGACTTACATATGGTACTTTCTGGTAGGGTGATGTTGGGTAGATCATGAACAGCTTTGAGCCTGCTTTATTTTCTTATTTGAGAGAAGCTTAGATGTCCCAACCTTTTATGCCATAATCAGTTTTCCTCTACCTTGCCTAGGTAATATTTTTCTTGGACACCTTTCAATATATACAGATTGCTTGGGGTTCTTGTTCCTTTTATTATGGTCTTTCCCATGTCAAGTTCATGAACTACACATTCTTTGGATTAGAATACAACCACATTTACTTGGTCACACATTTGGCTAACACTCAACAAGTTATGCTTTAATCCATCAACATACATAACATTACCATCTTTAACCTTTTGTTTTAGAAAAACAAAACCTTTACCCTTAATGACAACAGGTGAGTCATTTCCAAAAGTGACATTATTTTCTTTCTCTAAAGCATTGTATGAAATTTTTTTATATTTATCACCTGTCATGTGCTTTGCGCATTCACTATCAATGTACCATTGATTTTATTATCCTTCTGCAAACAATTCTAAGCCACATTTCTCAGACTATAACTCCTTGATTTTCCATACCTTATAATTTGTTTATATTTTCTCTTTTTGAGATGTTGGCTATACTTTTCTCTTGTATTTAGATTCTTCATGTCCAAATTTATTTCAAAATGAGCATTCAATTTCATATTTAAGAGGTGATAAGTTATTATAAGTGTTCTTCTTGACTCCTATCTCATTCTTTTGTTTCCTTGCTTCTCTAGTCATGACAATTTTGTATGCAACACATTCAGAAGAAATTTTTGTGATCATAAAATCTTCTTGTGTTGTTTACCTTTTGACTAGTGCTTCTATTGTTGTTCATCCTTGGATTGGATTGAACACAATTTACCTGTGGAATGCCTTTATTCATTTGCTAAGGACTGGAGCTTTGCTAACTGGTTTTTGTTGCATTTAGATAGCTTCCGGTGGTGGCTAAAGACTTTTTTGTTTGAAATGTTTCTCTAGTGTATCCAAGAACTATCTTCATAAGAGGAGAGTGTTGTACCTTGATAATTTCATCTAAGGTTTCATATACTTTAGAAAATATAAAATTCAAAGTTTTTATTTTCTCAAGTTCCTTTCTTAGACTTACTACTTAACATTCTAACTTCTCTTTATGATTTTCCTTTTCTATGAGTTGATACTTCAATGTATCTATGGATACTTTGTTTTCTTCCAAGAAAAGTTTGAGTTGACTAATTTATTAAAAAAAAAAAATTCCTCTAAAGCATCTAAAAATTTATCATTATACTCATTAGTATTTTTGTCAAAAGCCATGAGAAATTTAAGATCTTGATTAGATTCTCCTTCTTCACTATTTGACAAGCCATCACTATCTTCATGAGTATAATAACTTCTTTTATTGTGAAATCATCTCCTATTACCTTTTGCAGTATCCTTCCCTTTTTCATGGTTATCTTTATGAGTACATTTAGCAACATAATGACCAACTCTACCACAAGAAAAAAATTTGAAGGGAAGCTTACCTTTGAATGTTCTAGTGCCCAGTTGAAGTTTCTTTAGAAAGTTCACCTCATATTCTTCTGATATATATCCTAATTCTTTGTGTTCTTTCTTTTCTTTTCCTTTTCCAAATACTTTAAATGTGGCTTCTCTAACTTCTGAGGGACCTCCTTTCCTCATTTCAAAAGAAGTCAAGATCCCGTGAAGTTGAACAATAGTAAGAGTCTGCAGATCCTACTTCTCTTTAATGGTAGACACTTTTGGATCAAATTTAGGAGTTAGAGATCTTAATATTTTCTCTATTAAAGTGGTGTCCTTTATTTCTTCACCTAGATTTTTCATGTAATTTACAATCTCATCTATATGTAGAAAGAAACTACTAGTACTTTCATCATTATGCATTCTGAGAGTTTCATATTGAATTCTAAGAGTTTCAAGTTTAGCACTTTTTACCTTGGTATCACCTTCATAGCTTCGAATGGTTATGTTTCGTATTTCTTTTGCTATGTTTCACTGCATATCTTTGACAAATTATGATTCTTTCAGACTTCAAAATAATGAATTGACAACGTTGGCATTGGTTTCATACAATTTCTTTTCTACTCCATCTGTGGAAACTTATACAACTGCACAGTGGTAACCTCCTTCCACAATTTCCCAAACATCTGCTCCAAGGGAATGAAGATATGATACGGTTGTTGTCTTCCAATACACTAAATTATCTTCGTTGAAGAGTGGTGGTTTGATAAATGTCGTTCCATATTGATTGCTCATCTTGGGAGATCCTCCTTCAACTGATCAAGCTTATTTTGAGGGACCTACTCTCATCCCAATTGTTAGGAAAAATACTGAGAACGAGGGCGAATTAGTATTTTAAAAACTCATATTAATAACTTTCTTTTCTAAAATATGTATGTGACCTTATTGAACCCAACTCATATATGTCCATGATTGTTGTAAAAGAAACTAACATGTGCTTAGTAAACTTGTAAAACAACTAATTATTTATGTCTTAAACTTAAATCAGAATGTAAGAGATTTATTAGGCATTTTATAAGCAATAAGCATATGCAATAAGAAAAAAATAAAGTATCACATATAAGAAACACACATGAACACCAGGATTTAAGGTGGAAACCCAATGTGGGAAAAAACCACTATTGTTGTCATCTTAGTCTTAAAACTTATTAATATCAAAAAATTATTACATTCTTGTCTTGATGCAGACTCATGCTGGTAAACAAGCACCTACCTACTGAAGGCTATAACCTTCACTCGTTCTCCAGCTCCTATTGGAACAAAGCTCTAACCCCCTGATCTAATTACCAAGTACTACTGGAAAGAAGCTTTGACTTCCTAACTGAAGGCTCCAACCATCAACAACATCTGTGGACCACGTTTCATAAATTTTGTCACTGGATCCACCTGAATTAATACATCACAACTTGTAGATCAACTGAAGAAAGCACCAATGTGTGATAGGAGAGCGATCGCGCTAGGGTTTTGAGTGCGAAACCCTCGACAACGCTGACAGCACAGCGGATCGGGGTCAGAACTCTGCACCAAATCCTCTGTAGCGCAGCAGATCTGACGGGGAGCAGCTACAGGCCATGAATCCGCCTCAGGGGGGGCGTCTCAGCCCTCCCCCTCACGCCACAAACCGGAACCGGAGGTCATCTTCGGGTCGATTTATCCGGATCTACTCAACTCAGGGAAGCAGCAACCAGGCAGTAACAGTAATCAGTCAGAAAAATAAGATTCGAGGGAGGACAACCCGAAGGTTACCTTGTCTACCTGTCGTCCGGTAGCCAAGGAAAGGCTGAGAATAGAACTGCCTGGAGACGTTATCGATAGCAGAATAGAGTTCATGAAGGACCATGCAATCATTGGAAAGTTCATAGGGTTTTGGCCAACTGAACGGGCCTTAAATGGTTGGATTGCAGCTAAATGGAAGCCAAAGGGAGATGTCACTCTCCAGCTGGGGGCGAAGGGATTCTTCACTGCCATCTTCTACTGTTTGGAAGATAAATACAGAATCCTGGGAGGAGGGCCGTACTTCTTCAACTCGGCAGGTCTCCACATCAGAGATTGGAAGCCTAGATTTAGCCCTGACAAAGAAGATCTTACATGGGTACCTGTCTGGATTAGACTTTATTCACTCCCGGATGAATACTGGGAAGAAAAATGTCTAATGAACATAGGAAATGGAGTGGGATGATACATCAGGGCAGCAGAAGAAACAAAAAACCGTAAGTTCATTTCATACGCCCGAATATGTGTTTTCATTAGACTGAATGAGGCTCTTCCTGAGTTAGTAACCCTTGCCCATCGCAATGAGGAGTGGATCTAGCCTCTCGATTATGAGCATGTGCCCTTCAGGTGTAGGAGATGCCATGCACTAGGGCATTTGTTCCGGGACTGCCCCCTCAATGTCAAAGCTAGCTCTCCTGAATCCTTAGAAACCCCATCTCAAGACGGCTTCACCAAAGTTACGAACAGAAAGCGCATGCATAAAAAGCCTCAGAATGGGCAAAGACCCTATCCTTCCAAGCCCCAAAATACTGCCTCCAAGAACAGCTTTGAGTCCCTGGGCAATCTCTCAAATGATCAGCCCCTTAATACTGACAGTACTGCCCGCCCTTCCTCTTCCACCCACCCCCCTCCTTTCAGCCACCCTCCCAAGTCTAAATCTCCCATCATCATCCCAACCATCCTAAGCAGGCATCAGGAATACTCAGAGGAGTCTCTCAAGGAAATGGAGGTAGATGGGAAATTGAACGCCCCACAGAATTCAGAAACTCCTCAGGAGGATACCATTCAGGTGCAAAATATGGAGGAAGAACCAGAGAGCATAGATCTACATGGTCTGGATATCATAGAGCTGGAGCTATGTTTCCAGAAGAAGGCATATGAAAAAATCTCTGAGTCGGATATAGATAAGCTGGAAGTGGTTATCTCCAGAGCGTTCCATCAACACCGCTGGGCATTCAATCTAGTAGCACCTGGGATGGCAATCCACGTCCAAAGGATACCAAAAAAAGAGGAAGGAAGACAGATCTCCAGAGAACCATAGAGATGGGGAAAATCTTGGTAGATTCTGGTAGATATGCGAAGCTGACGAAGTACTACAGCCCCACCGAAAATAGTTAAACCATGAAGCTCGTATCATGGAATGTAAGAGGGCTCAACAGCCCAGGAAAATCCAGAATGTTATAAAACATGATCAAGATGGAAAAACCACAGTTGTGTTTCCTCCAAGAAACGAAATGCAACAGCGCCACGCTGGGCTACATTCTCTCAAAAGCCTGGCCAGGATGCAGATCAGTGGCTGTGGACGCCACGGGAGCCTCTGGAGGGCTTGCCATAGCATGGAACTCCCAGGCTATATCGCTCTCTGACTTCCACGCCTCTCATCATCTCATCCAAGCAGTCTTCCACATTCTCGGCACCAACATTCATGGGAACCTATAAAACGTCTACTTCCCACAAGACGTTGGGAGTAAAAAAGTGCTCCTTGATACCATCGAAGCGCTAAGCAGAAACAGGCAGCATCCACTCTGGATCGCTGCAGGGGACTTTAACATGATTACCAAAATAGAGGACAAGATAGGAGGCAGATCCAGACTGGAACCTGAAGTAGAACACTTCAAGGATTTCATCCAAAATGCCTCTCTCATAGACATGCCATTCTGCAATGGCACCTTCACTTGGAGCAATCGCAGAGGAGGCAAACATCAGATCGCCTCTAAACTAGATCGCTTCCTGATTTCGGATAGTGCGGTGCATCTTGGGGGCGATTTCACCACTGAGATCTTGGCCCACTCAGGATCAGATCACTGGCCCATTGCTCTGCATTGGCAGCGACCAGGGGACAGAACGAAAAGACCCTTCCGGTTTGAAGGATTTTGGCTAACGCATCCAGCATTCAAGGACTTCATCAGAACAACTTGGGCTTCCTTCATCCCGCCAGAAGGCTAAAAAATGTTCCAACTACAACAAAAATTACGATTTTTAAAAAGCCACCTAAAACGCTGGAACCGGGAGACATTCGGCAATATTTTTTATGCACAAAAGGAGCTCAATAAAGAACTAAAGGATCTCCATCAAGAAATAATAAATGCAGGGCACACAGAGGTAACCTTGGACAAAGAACGGTACATAAACAACTAGCTTGAAGAAAGAAGGAAGCAAGAAGAAATTTATTGGAGGCAAAAATCCAGGGTCCGATGGTTAAAGGAAGGGGAGTGCAATACCAAATTCTTCCACAGAACAACAGTGCAGAGACGGATGCACAATAAGATTCCTTTCATCCAAAACCAAGAAGGGGTTAATGTTGAGGAGCATGAGAAAATAGAAGAAATCCTTCTCAATCACTTTCAGCAAGTACACCAAGAGCAGGCGGTGGATCGGCAAAGAGCGATTGGAAAAATCACCAGCAACATCCCCAAGCTGGTTACAGAGGAACATAATGAGTACTCATGAGCCCAATACAATCCCATGAGGTAGACGAGGCGATGGCGCAGCTCAAGGAAGGTAAGGCCCCTGGACCAGATGGTTTTACTACCACATTTTTTCATGCTTTCTGGGATCTGATTAAAGTGGAGGTTTGGTAAGTTGTTGAGGAATCCAGAGCTCAACGCTAGTTGCTCCCCTCCCTTAACTCCACTTTCATCACTCTCATTCCAAAAGAGGATAACTCCATCACTCCTGACAAATTCAAACCCATTACTCTCTGTAATGTCCTCTACAAAGTCATCTCCAAAGTAATTACCAACAGATTAAAACCTCTTCTACCCATGCTCATTTCACCGGAGCAATCGGGTTATGTCGAAGGCAGACAGATAATGGACGGCATCATCCTCACTCACGAAATCATCCACTCACTCAAGCAATCCAAGCAAGCTGGTATGTTACTCAAACTTGATCTCTCCAAAGCTTTTGACAAGCTCAGCTGGTCTTACATTCAACATATGTTGAAAGCTTTTGGCTTTTGTTCCACTTGGGTCCGTTGGATCATGAGTCTTATCACCTCTTCCCACTTTTCCCTTCTGGTCAATGGTTTCCCCTCTCGCCCTTTCAAACCTTCCAGAGGCATAAGGCAAGGGGACCCCCTCTCCCCCTTCCTTTTTGTTATCATGGCTGAGGGGCTAGTTAGACACATCAAGCAAGCCCTCCAGTCTAACCAGCTCAGAGGAATATCCATCCACAATTCCCCAGCCTCCTCCCACCAGCAATTCGTGGATGACACCATGCTCTATGGATACCCCTCGGCTCAGGAAGCCTCTCGCTTGAAATCCCTGCTCAACGACTTCTCTGAAGCCTCTGGCACTCAGGTCAACAACTCCAAATCTCAAATCTTTTTCTTCCACACCCCTCCGTCGGTTAAATTTGTCGTCTCCCGCATCTTAGGCTTTCAATCCGCCTCTCTCCCCTCCACTTACCTGGGAGCCCCCCTCACTGCTTCGGCCATTAAGCAACCTGCATGGCGATCCCTCCTTGAGAAACTTGATTCCAAATTAAACCTATGGACTCACCGTTCCCTCAATCTTGCGAGTCGAGTTGTGCTTATAAAATCCATTCTCCAAGGCATGCCTCTTTATCTTTTCACTATCCTGGCAGCTCCTAAATGGGTTTTAAAAAGACTGAGAAACCTGCAGTGTGACTTCCTATGGGGTAGCTCAGCTACTAATTGTAAATGGGCACTTGTGAAATGGGACAATGTATGCAAGCCCAAAATCAAAGGAGGCATCGGACTCAGAGATCCAGAGTACAGCAACACCATCATGAATGCCAAAATATGGTGGCAATGGATAACTAGTCCAGACAAGTTATGGGCCAAAATCTGGACAGCCAAATACACCAACAATATGCCCCAAGCAGAGCTCATAAGATTCACGCCCACAAGAGGGGGGTCTCTCATTTGGAATGCCGTCAAATAGCATTATCAGCTAATCCAGAATCACAGCTTCTGGGAAATACGAAATGGTCATAGCGCCAGATTCTGGAAGGACGCCTGGAACCAAATGCCCAAACTCTCAAGTGTGCTTCCTCCATGGATCGTGCCGCATGAACGAGAGCAATTGCATGCAACTGTCCATCAATTCTGGGAATTAGAAACGGCAAACGGATTCACGAAATGGAGGCCAAGCAATCAGATAACCGATAACACAAGCTTGCAGGGTACAGTAGCACTTGAAGCTGAACTAAAGAAGAGAAGTATCCGGTCTGAGAACAGTGAGGATATCCTCAGATGGGGTTACCTCCCCAAAGGATCATATTCCACTTCTGAAGCCTATAATCTCATAGGTGACTCCACCACCAGGCCGGACCCTCTATGGGAAAGAATATGGAGTTTCAAAGCTTGGCCCAAAATATCCTACTTCCTCTGGCTTGTTGGGCACAAAAATATTCTCACCTGGGATAAGCTAAGGAGACGCAATTTTCAAGGCCCTTCGATATGCCACAATTGCTTTAAAAATGAGGAAACCCTACAGCATCTTTTAGATACTTGCCCAATCGCCAACCAGCTATGGGAGAAGGTTGGTTTCAGGTGTCAGAAATGGTGCAGAGGACCTGGAAACATAGTAGATACCATCCGGCAGTGGACAAAAAGCCCCTATGACTGTGAGATCCTCAACTATGTGTGGAACATCATCCCAGATATTGTTCTATGGAACATCTGGAAGGAAAGGAACAGGCGAATTTTCAAAAACCAGAACTCGCCCATTGAGGAAATATGGAGCAGAATACATGGTAATCTTAGAGAAACCATGCTATTAAAAGCATGGACTAAAGAGGATCTCCCTACCACAAATAAGGAGAAGAACATCCTGGATAACTGGAAGCTAGAGCTGCCCCAAAAGAATACCACTCAACAAACAACGAAAGGTAATATCAAAGAAATCAGGAATTGGGTAGCCCCACCCCCCAACTCATTCAAACTCAACTTTGACGGAGCATCTAAAGGCAACCCTGGGCCAGCTGGATTTGGTGGTATCATCCGTAATCACAATGGTGCCCCCCTGCAGATCTTCTTTGGCAATATAGGGTGGGATACCAACAACTCGGCGGAGTTAGAGGGACTCTGGCAGGGGCTATTAGTTGCAAGGAGCCTCAACCTTGAACCACTGATAGTGGAAGGAGATTCCCAGATCATCATCAACATGGCAGCACGCATGCAGAATGGTTCATAAGCTAGGAAAGTAGCTGAAAGCTGGAGATTAGAAGCAAGGCTCAATAACATTGCTCAAGAGCTTTGCAACCACAGAGCCCTCTCCTTTCATCACACCAGAAGAGAGGGTAATAAGATTGCTGATCTCCTAGCAAATATTGGGGTCGAAAGCAATCATCCTCTCCAAACTGGTAACTTGGACATCATCCCCAGCCACCAACAGTCTCTAGAATGTGAGAAACTCCTTCACAGAGACACTGAAGCCCCGGATGCGGGTGTTGGCGTGCCACACAGGAACGGGCAACATGACATGCATGTGCCGCCCCGTGTTAGCATTGAAGGTTGATGGGTTCGTCGTCATAAGGCTAATCCTCCGAAGACCGAGACTTGGGCATTCAATGCCGAGTATCGTGTATCTATGGCGCTGCAGTATGCAGTTAAGGCGCGCATCCATCGAGGCTATGAGACAGGTTTTCATGGCATAGCCAAGCAAAAGAGAGTTCATTGTTTTGGTGAATTGGGCGAGGTCCTACCGTAGGGGTGTTGGCATTATGATGCATGTGTTGTACTTGATGGCAACCCTCTCATAGAAGATCATCTCACTTGTATACATTCAGAAGATATATCAGATGTGATAGAATGCATGGGTTACCGGACA